>OX451218.1:75845331-76045667 GCA_949628195.1 Phasia obesa
AGGGTCAAAAGTCATATTAATATGAGTTTTAATTACTAAGCAAAAAAACTCATTTTGACTGTTTCTTTAAAATAAAACTGTGAACGTTTAAATTGGTTTTTGTGATAGCTAAGAATATGAACAATAATACATTATTACAAGTCTCCACAAATATTTTGTTCGATAGAACATTAAACATAAAAGAGGATATTGTCTTCCGGATTTCGCCTTTTTTTTTGCTAATTTGTGCTTTCTAAGAGGTGGTTAAAAAATGTTTGAAAATTTGCCGACAATTTGGTAAATACATTTATTTTTTAAGTTCAGATTTTGACTATAAGTTGGTACTTCCCATACAAAGCAAATATTTATCATTTTGTTGCTTTATAACAATAATATGTAGCGTCTTGAATGGGCGTGGTATCTCCCATATAAAGTGAACAAATATAATTCTGTATCTAGATAACTGCATCAGGTAGCGCCTTGGCATTTCACACCAGTAACCTCAATATTAACGTAAATAGTTTATCTAAACACAGACTAAAATGTACCTCCCATACAAAGTTAAAAATTATTGTCGTATACATAGAGAACTATAAAAGGTATGGTTTTGAAAGTGGGTACAAGTAACCCCCATACCCATGCCTATACTCTAGAAAACATAGGCTGAATTGGGACAGTCATGGTGGTTCCCCCATACAAAGTAAAAATTATTATCCTGTATCTAGAAAACTAGAGAACTGTAATCAATAACCCCCTTATTAAGAGTTATTGTGTAGGGACACAGACTGAATTGGAATGGTGGATGTGGTACCTCCAATACAATGTGAAAAATTATTATCATGTACCTGTAGAACTGCAATAGTCTTGAAACTTTGCACAAGTCACATAATAATGTGGATAGAATTATTATAATCTATACGTATATCTACAAAAAACAGACCTTTCATAAAAACTTCAATTTTGACGTGAGAATAGCGTGCGTTTTCGAGTAAAAGTTTGACCACACCCATTTTCGAAGTGTTCATTGTATTTTTTGTGGATTGGTGTAGCGAAGCTCATCGGGATAGATATATACTAAGGACTCTCGTAGTAGAACATGTGGTGGTTCCGCTAATGATATTTGTAAGATATGCAACAAACATCTATCTTGAAGATATTCTTCAGAACGTGGTTATATCTTCAGTTTATTGCCCTACTAGCTTTTCGATATTGGAAAGAGACCAAGAGACCGAGACTTCTACAAAATACTAAAGCTACTATTCCGATAGATCGAAAGATCGGATTTTGTTTGACGAAATCTCAAAAATAGTCTTTAACGTGGTTTACAGTGGTCAACCAACATATTGGCCTACTCATCAACAGAATATACCTGATGTTATTGATTTTGGCGTAACAAAAGGCTCTTTCAAGAGAAATTAATAAAGTTGAAGTATCTCTGGAGATATCTTTAGATCATTCACCCCACTATTGTTACTATATGGAAGCCCCAAGTAATAGTATCACTGTCTGGATAGTTTGCGAAGACAAGAAAAAAAAATCAATAATATCAGATCGTTTAAAAAAATTAAACATCAAAATTATCGATTTTGCTTTGCAGCAAAACTGTTAAACAATACTCGTTATTGTTTGAAGTCAGCTGTTATTGTTGACAAATCTGTTTTCGTTAAATAAACGGCCATCATTTTTGAGAAGTTTGTTTTGTCAACAATTATTATTTTTATTCGCTTTTCAATATTTAGAAAATGATTTTTTTGCAAAATGAGTCTCGTTTTTAACTCTAATAGGTAAATACTAAAACATACTTACATAATATGTACATATTTACTATAAATTAATACAAACTAAATATACATTTTATTTTACGGAAATTTTTTTCAACTTTTTATTATTTTATTAATTTATTTTATATGTATGTATATGAATACATATAACTTCATACAGACTTTAGTAACACAATTAAAAAAATATTTCTTTTCTATTTCCCTTTGTGCCTTTCGCTTTCTATTAAAGCAACATAAATAAAACAAGTAAAAGTGCTATATTCGGCCGTGCCGAATCTTCTATACCCTTCACCACGGTGATTTTATTTACATTCTTTACTTAAATAAAGTCGTATGAGAAAAAATCATTATTCATGAGTTACATCGTAAACTTTGACATTGTTGTAGAAATACTTATTTTGCTTTTATAAAAATAAATAACTTTTTAAAAAAATTGAAAATATTTCCTCCTAAACTTTTTGTTTGTATATGAACGTGTAATTTACAATTTTGTGACATTTTCTTTTGTTGAATAAAATAGAAATTAGCCTAAGTTGACGACAGCCACAACGGTGGTCGTGTAGCCATTTAGCTTTGCTGGCTTCAAAATAATCGTTTACCTATAAACGTGTGTATTTTATTTTTGACATCATCAGAATACCGACTACAAAAGTCGGTATCCTGATGATGTCTATCTGTTTAATGCTCCTAGGTTTTAAAACAGAGATAACATCTATTTAAAAATCAAACGCATTTAAAAAAATATGTTACTCTATATACATACATACATACATATGTATATTCTCAATATTAATTATATGTTATGTTACAGTCATGATTTCATTTTCAAAGAAATATTGATATTTTTGTTTTAATTTTTCGAAAATTGTATGTAAAAATTTTTTGTAAAATAATTTTTAAAATTTTTTTTTGTCAAATTTTATTTGAAAATTTTTTGTAAATTTTTAAAAAATTTTTTCTGTAAAAAATCTTTTGAAAATGTTTTGTAAATTTTTTTGTAAATTTTTTTTTTTAATTTTTTTTTAAATTTTATTGAAATTTTTTGTTAAATTTAGGACCTTTCTGCAATCTATATTGAGTTAGAATGGTCAGACTAAAGCAAAAAGAAATCCTTTAAAAAAAAAAAATTTCCTCATATGGACACATGGGGGGTCCTTTTGACTGCTCCTATTTATCAGTGGGTACCCTGTGGGTCCATTGGCTACCTCTAGGTGTATTGCTTTCTATTAAGGTTTCTAATACAAATCAAAGCAGAAAAACCCTACAAATCTAAAAACAAACAAAAGTCGCCCCTCGAAAGGGGTTATTGGTCCCCCGAGATCTGTATGCACTCCTTGCAATCTACCTGTCGCAGTCTAATATTTATTTGACAAAAAAAGCAAAAGAGAATCATTAAAGCCTAAAAAAAATTAAAAAAAAAAAACGTGAAAAAAATATAGGTGGGCATGGTTTTCGGCCCACAGCCTCTAAAGGAATGATCCGATGTTGCTGAATTGCAATACCGAAATTTTCGAAACTATGCCTGACAGATTGGTGTGCTTAAATTTTTTGTATCTCTTCTGGTGCCTTGGCAAATGACATTACAACACTAACACGGACAGACGGACGGACGGACGGACAGACGGACGGACAGACGGACATCGCTTAATCAACTTCTCTATGTATAAGGATCCAGAATATATATACTTTATGGGGTGGGAAATGAATATTGTAGAAATTACACACGAAATGACAAACTTAGATATACCCTTTCGACCTGTGGTGAAGGGTATAAAAAGTGTATTTTTAGTATGAAGTGTATTTTAGAGTGAGTAGGGGCAACGATAGTATACATTTGTCATTTTTTAGGGGGTTCAGATAAATTGATAAGTTTTTAAATTTATTATTATATACTGTTCTAAAAATAATCATAACGTGCAATCAGTGTTGCCAGAATCGAAGCTTTACTATCACACTAACCATCTGTTTTATCTACTACTATCCCTTTCCAAAGGAAGTACCACAGTTAATATAGGCATAAACTGCCTGATTGGTACTTCTCTTTCAAAAAAAAATGGCTTAAGTGGTTAAATTCTGAATTAAATTTTGTGATAAATAATATTTAAAAAAGCAACTCTTGCCGTAGTTGGACGTCCTCGTGTATCATTCAAGGCAAAATCAAAATTTATAAAAAGGAAAGAAGCCGCATTTCTCTCAACTAAGAAATCTGATACCAATCTTCTCGTTCGTGAAGCAGCACCAAAACGATGAAGAAAAGACGCCTGAATTTTAAACAATTTTAAACATTTTCTGTACTACGGGCACGCCAACTAGCAACTAAATCCACACATCGACATTAGCTGACGAAACAGCTTTTTAAGCATTCACGAAAGTCGCTAAGTAGCATCACAATAATTACATACTCGTTTTAGAAAAATCGTTTAAGTAATAGTGAATAAGGTAAATGAACAAAAACCTATTCAGATAACAATGCAAATAAAATTCTATTTTAATTTAATTGCTTGCTATTAACACATTAACCGCCAAAATGAAACCAGAAGCGATAATTAAGCAAAAAGTTTATTATTTTATTAATTGTATGCAAAACTAATATAAAAGTTTAAATAAAAAGTAAATATGTGGAGTGTGTACTAGCTGAGTATACACTCCACTTAATTTTTTTTTTTTAATGTATAATGTTTTTAAACATTTCGTGCATTAACACCGAACTCTTGGATGATATAAAACATCTTAATTGCTGGAGGTAGTGACCTATGCCATTTTGGGGTAACCCTAGTACTAATAAAAATTAAAGTCGAGCTTTATTTTGGGCATTTTGCGTAAATACTAACTTGCAATGGAATGTCGGAATAAAAGTTGAACCATACTATCGCTATGACTCAATACATATAACCGCCAAACGTTTGCAATGGCTATATCTAATATATAGGTAAACAATGCCCACCACTATTTCTTATCGCGAATTGCAATTCTATAGACAATAGCAATTCTAGACTGGTCAAGTTCATCTTTTATTATTTTGAAGGCGGATACCGACACAGACTACTTACTTTATGGTTCCCTTTTCGACCCACTCAATGATTTCTGGTATCCGACTAAAAATTTACGAATATTTCACTTTCATTGAGTTTCGTGGTGTCAATACTCTTTTACTCTAGACTGTAGTGATTTCAGAATGCCGACTTGTACATTTAGACATTCTTCCTCATCACAAAGTCTATGGTAATTGCTAATATTTGCTTAAGGCTAAGGTCCCTACATCATTTCATTTATGTATGTCTGTCGTGGTTCAAACCCCTTTTATGTTAACCTATTTCAAGGCACAGTCTGCAAGAATCGTATTACCTCGATTTTTAACTTGGCCAGATAATACTTGACAGTCCGCGACTTGTTATTAACGCAGTTCAGTTAACCATTTGTAGGCACCCAGATTATATTCAACATCCTTCTTAGTTTTCCTTCCAACTTGTAGTGAAAAATTCCAGAGTATTTGGTGGGAATCGAACCCACAACCCCGGACTGACAGACTAACACACTAACTACTAGCCCACCGAGGCACCGACCAGTTCATCTATCTACTCCCACATGTTTGTTGTAAGACTGAAACAACTATAGAATATTGACATGAATTTTTTGTCGCTGTGCCCCACACGTTGAGGTACCTGGCTAGAAGAAGCAGAGTATTATGCTGAACATTTTCGTGGGGTTGAAGCTTTAATTTCAGAATTATTTAGCGAAGACTCTGAGTGCGAAAAAGATTTATAATATTTCTGCATTGAAATCACAACTTGCATTTATAAAAGCAAATTTTTCTGCTGTCGTGTCTTCATAAAAAACCTACAATCTTTTGGATTGATCTTTCAAGAAAGCATAAGCATTGTGGCTGTCGTAAAAGACGCTCTTGGTACAGCCTTTCAATGAAATCCGGAATATGAAAAACGTTTGGAAATAAACTCTATTTTAAAAACAGGACATGAATCTATAGATGAATACGTTAATTCGTAATAATAACTCAATAATACTACACAGCGAAGACCAGCGAGCTAAATGCGAAGAGCTTGCAGAGCTTCCATATAAACATAATAATATGAAACTTGGGCGAGTTCAAGCTGTTTTATGCTTTGAGTGAAACACGAACACAGTTCGAGCGTATAAAGCAAAAACGCTGTCTAGGGTCTAAGAGCGCAACACTCTGTAATAAACAGTAATGTAATCTAATTTATACAATCTAATAAATTTAAACTCAAAATAGGAATAAAGTCGCTAGACAAAGCATAAAGTAACTAAAATGACATCAGTTTAAAACAAAAAAAAAACAATAACAGTTTATTTGCATCTAAATTCATTACCTAACGCTCTGTCAAAAATAGATTTTTCAATTACCAAGCGCAGTCGCGGTGCTATTAAGGTTAACTCAAGGCGAACTCATACCAGGTGGAGTTGATAGCCCAGCTGATTGTT
The DNA here is from genome assembly GCA_949628195.1 of Phasia obesa. Lineage (NCBI taxonomy): Eukaryota > Metazoa > Arthropoda > Insecta > Diptera > Tachinidae > Phasia > Phasia obesa. The sequence goes on from OX451218.1 coordinate 75,851,553, forward strand.
TTTTGCTCTCGTTTTTTTGCTAATGTCTTGTCAAAAATACATTGCTTCATATCTGCTAATCTAATGTCAAAGTGGTTGTTTGTTTTAGTTGTTGCTTTACTGCTCACACCTGGTATGAATTCGCTTTGGGTTAACTTCATAAATATTGTATGTTAATGAGAATTTTTAACAGTTATTTTGCGCTCAACGCGCTTGTTTAGGTTTGGCTGTCTGATGATGAAAGTCGGCCTGCCTTGTTTTCACCATAAATTAATATATTTTGATTGTTTTAATATTGTTTTATTAGTCCCGTTCCACATTTGCAGTTTTTATTTGTGCAACACATGTATTTGTTGTTGGGAGAGGAAATAAAAATGGCAGCGGTACGATATTTCATGTACTTGAAACTCTGCTGCGACTCTCTATTTTTGTTGTTGCTTGCTCTTTTCGACATGTTATTGTCTATATAAAAGTATACAATCGTCAGAAAGACAATTTTCGAGGCTGGTTGTAAGCTGACTCATTTACCTAGCGTTTACGTTTAACAATGATGTAATGACAATAAAAGAATACGTATTGATTGTGGCCATAGTATAGACGTCCAGACAATTCATTTAAGTTTTTGATTTTTCTTTGTGGCATTTTTATCTGTACACAAAAAATTTTAATTATTGTAGGCATACGGCAAATCGCTGTCCTATTTACTGTCTTCAAGACAGTAGTTCAGACAATAAATAAGTGTGCATTTTTTTAGTGAAAAATTATGTATGAATTGTTATTGTCTTAACAACATTGTCAAATGTAAATACAGTGTTATACAACTAATTATGACAGTGCTTTTGGTCAGTCGTGGTACAGCGATTGACAAGGTAAGACAATTGTTTTTCTAGCATCCTGCAGATTATAATTGTGCTTAATAGTAATCGTTGAGTGGCCTACGTAAAAAGTAAATGCATATATAGTAGCTCCCGTCTTGTTGGCCTGCAGGCTCACCGGCCATCCTTGCGAACAACCAAAAACAAACAATAATACATGTAAATTGGTCATTAAAGCTTCCTTGTTTTGATATCAAATTAATATAAATAAATAAATTAATTAATTAATTAAATAAAAAAAGCCAGACCTGCCTTCTTGTGTTGACATAGCCTTCCCGTAGTATCCCGTAGGATCGCTGTCCCATTCAAGGAGTAAGTTTGATTAGCAAAGAGAGTGTGCATCTGATGCTAGGTTGAAAGCACAAAGACATGACGATAGAGTGGCCTGCGGTGATTGGTCGTCCATTTTAGCGCGTTTATTCATGCAAGAGAGAAGATGCGAGCAGCGAAAACCTGTACGTAGAAATTAAGAGTATAATAATAAATTAATTATAACGTGACGATTCGAGTTTGCTCAAGACCCCTTAAATAAAAATTGAGGTGGCAGAACGTACTGGCAATGGTGAGTTATGCTCCAGCTGAAAAACATCGTCACGGCTGTTACGTCAAAACAAAAAAGCTCTAGTGCAAGCAAAACACACTAAGCCTTATCCAAAAATTTTACACAACTACCAAACAAAACACACTGAGTGTTTCGAACATAAGACGATTACAAGCGGCACTTACTAGCATAGAAAATAAGTTTTATTCGGTTTATACGTTTTATCTGCTCACTAATAGAACGATATGAGTAGGCATGTGCTTACTAAGTTTGTTTGTGTTCGAGTATGACCACTTGCTCATGAGCTTATGAGCACACACATTAGATGAGCTTGCTCATGCAACTGTTTAATGCACATTCACTATTTAGCAAAAATAGAACAAAGTGTATTCAAGATACAACAAAATGTTACAATGACTATTCATTATTGCTTTAATCGAGTAACAGACAGTTGCTTTGAAAGTATTTAAGGTGATAAAAATCAAATTTTATTGGCAAAAATGTTAATAAAAATTAATTGAAAACTTGCTTGTTTTTATCCTAACTCTATGAATCAGATTAAAAATATTCTTTTTTTAGAAACTTTTTTAAGTTTCTACATCTTTTTCGTATATGCTACTTCCTTTTTTAGCTAAAAATTTGCAACTTAGAATGTTATTACATCTTTTTACAATGTACGATGAGAATGAAAACAAAAATAAAAAAAAAATCATTTATCAACACATTTAGTCTGTTTTAAAATCATCATGACGTAAAAGTATTTTCTTCTACCCAGATGATAAGAATATAAAATACTTTAAAAACTCAGAGATGGACAAAATACTATTTCTAAATTTTATTGTGGAAACTGCGAAAGAAAGATCATTAGATTTTTTTTAGTTTCTAACAATTGCACGTCATCGACCAAGTGCGGGTCAATTGTAAGCCTCTTCTTTTATAGTTCTTTAATTATTGATGAAATTCTAAAATTTATAAAAAATTCTAAAACTTATTGCAAAGCTTTTTTAAATATGTTTAAAATATTTTAATCAAAATTTAATTCCACAAAGTAAAAACACAAATCGAATACAAATTTTTTCAATTATCACCTAATGTCTTAAATATCCCGCTTTCAAAAATAAAGGGTGTTTAGCGGTGTTTAAAATATTCCAATTTTAAATCGAAACTTTAAATACCTTTAAACCGAAAATTGCGTTTTTTTCACTGCTTTTTCTCCACTCTCTCTTGAAAAAGTATCCTATATTGGAATCAGGATGCTAAGGTACCTCCTCACAAAATTTTGTTAAAATCCATCTAGTAGTTTTTACGTCAAGCGAACACAAATGAAAAGCAGACAGACAGACAGACGGAAATGAGTTAATATTTTATTATTTGTATAGATTTTTAGGTATTACTTTAAAAGCTGAGGTAAATTGGCTAAACTGGACAATCATAATTCTGCTAGGAAAATATAAGCATTCGACTCATTAAGAACAGGAAGGAAATCTCTTGACTGGAGAGTGGGTTAACGGGTCAATGGACGATCGCTATCACGTCACTACGTTAAAACTTCGCTACACTGCCGTAGCTGTCGAGTACGTACACGCAAACAAAAACGATGGTTATGGTATGGTCACACGAACCACATTAAAAATATATGGTTGCAATAAGCAAATTTTAGTTGTTTCTGACATTATCATAATCACGATAAACCAATTGTTGGTTAAAATTTCATAATTGAATACTTACTACGCCCAAAAAATGCAGCATGGTTAGTTTTAACTATTTAATTTTCAAACCAAAACCAAAGTCTTATAAGTATTATTTAATAATATATTATTTTTAACCATAAAATATTAATAATGTACAAAAATGTTAAGTTTATTCTTCGGGTTTTTCTGATTTTTGTTTACGGGAAAAATAATAAGAAAAGTTAAAAAAAAACTATTTCTTTTTGTAATATTATATGTACATATATGTATATATTTAATTATTATTGACAACATTAAATGACTATTTTGCTAATTTCAATGAAATCTAGTTGCCGATTGTATTGATAAATAAAACATTAAAACTGAATTTGATAAAAATAATAAATAAAAAAAATCATTATAAAAAATATTTCAATATGACATTTCATAGTTTTTAATCATACTATAATTGTTTAATTTAACTATAATATGTTTATATGTTGCTCTTAGTTTATGGTTATCTCAACCATGTTTTTTCTTTGCGTGAACTAAGGATATAATATTCTTTCGCCTTCTGTATGAATATTTGGTACTTTATCCTGTGAGATATTAATTTCTTACAGCAAACATAATAAGCGGCCTTATTAGATATATATTTCAATGCCACAAAATGAGGGTATATATTCACCAGAATGAGTTTGTGTGGTAGAGTGAAGCTGACACGTAACCAACCAAGATCATATTATAACTGAAATCTAAACAAGAGTATTTTTTTTTTCTTACTTCCATAATGATGAAAAAGGTTACTGGTTTCCCTTTAACCTATTCCGCGGTTCTACCATTTCATCTTTTGTCATCTTTTCGCCCGTTTACTGGTAGGTGATCATGCAAATCAAGAACACTATTCAGTTCTTCAACATCTTGCAATTATTACCGCTGGTTCATTGTTGGCTGGTTGCAACTATAAAATGCTATAATTTGCTAGATGTGTTCTAAAAATAAATATTGCAAAATTTCTTAAATTACAAATGAAAAATTACTTAAAAATAAAAACTTTTACAACCCTGTTCGATCAACGCTTCAAGTGTTATAAAATATAATTTACTCGTACGTATGTCTGTATGGTTATGCGAATGGTGTTAGCAACATGAAAAAAGTTAACTGAGTGACAGGCATTTACAGAGCGAAAGAAACATTTAGACAGACAATCAGACCATCAGACAAGTGGAGTATGTTTAGAATATGAAAAAGTAATACCAGCAACAGTAACAAGTTATTCATAGTGAGTGAGAGAGTGAGAGAGTGAGTGCGTGATACCAAAAAAAGAAATAAATAAAAAATAAAAGCAACAAAATAAAATTATTATAGAGTGCATTTAATCCATTGTAGTATTAAGTATGTAAATATGTGTTTTATTTTTTTTTTTCTTTCTTTTTAACATTTTTGACTTCCTGTGCATATGTGTGTGTGTTTGCTGTGTTTGCATTTTTTTTTTATAAAAGTTAAACAAAAACTACGTAAATTTAAAATTTCTTTTTGCTATTCGTAAGTCAACATTTTATTTTTGTAATATTTATACATGTTTATAACACAGATAATAGAATTCATGTTTATATGAACACAAGTTGACAACTACACATACCCTTGGGACTTGACGCATACGGCTCTAGGTAGTTTTAATGTATTTTACATAAATATTGAATTGTATCGAATGATTTAAAATATAAGGTAGAATATATGAGTATAGAATTCAAGTAGAAAAAAAGGAAAAATATTTGACAATAGTATAATGAAATAGAAAAGAATACAAATTTATTTCACTTTTATTCATCCTAATGGAAAATATTTGTCGACATGTTTCTATTTAAGGTTTATCTCTGATAATATTATATTAAAACTATGTTTAAATGCAGTTACCGAAAATAACAGTTATTTTTAAAATTTAAAATCAAAAAGTCAGGTGGATATAATTTGTCTATCAGATATTTGAATACAGCATATTGATGCTGTTATGCTAAGGAATAATAAACTTAAAAGAGTTTAATTTTTTTGACTTTTATCAAAAAGTCACTTTATAATAATAATTTTTTGACCGATATTTTTTTGGTCAAAAATAAAAGTTAAAATTTGACTTTTATTTTTTAAGTCAAAAATTAAAGTTAAGATTTGACTTTTATTTTTTAAGTCAGAAAATTTGACTTTTGTTCTTATTGAAAGCAGATGTTAAAAAAGTTAACCACACTACCTTTTTAAAAATGGTGATAAATTTCACAATCATAATAAATACTCTTTTGTTGGCACTATTTAATTGTCAAAATATTTTATTCCATAATAGAAAAATATTTTTTAATCCTGTAAAATACAAACCTCTTAATATCGCGAAACATAAAATATATGACTTATACCACTATCATAATCAAGGGCTCATATGAATGGTATTAAGAATATTTAATATGTTTATTTAACACCTTTCTGTTAACAAATTTCATTTATTGAGAAAAAAAGTATTATTTTGCAAAAGTACGAATAAAACAAATTTGCAACAGTGGTATAATAGTTTCTAGATTCATCTAAGTACATTGTAGCCACCTAAAAGTCATCAATAAGAGGCTTAAACATTTCACAGACTTTTCGTTCATTTTTTGACATTAGCTTAAGCCAGCTTATGCATATTATAGTTGGGACTTAAAGTATAACTAACGGGTCGCGGTCTTAAAATTTTTGTAACCAAATTTTAGTAAAAAAGGAAGTACTGCAAAAAGGGTATCATTTTGTGCCTAATCAATGAACAATGCTTTTATTTCTTCATTCATCTATTAAATGTGATTTTTTTTTTATATTTCATAAAACTTTAGTTCTTCTAAAAATAAATAGGTTATATGAATTTTAATTTTGTTTAAATAGAAAATTAATAACAATTGAAACTACCTAGTAGATAGATACGAAGAGTGCTGATGACGGACGTAGCTGTCTAACTTTTCCTTTATCTCTTTAAATTAAGAACTTAAGCCTAAATAATTAATTTATTTAAGTAGGTTATATATATGTACATATTAAGCAATAAACTTGAACATAACTCCGGTAAAAATATTGTGAATTTGTATCTGCTTTAAAATGTCATTTGTAATGTAATGTAATGTAATGTAATGTAAAGACATTTTTGTATCTTTTGTAATTGCGGATACAAATTTAGAAGAGGTTTTAGAAAGCGCCCTTTTGTACCAAAGTAAAAAAAAAATTACAACCAGAGATACAATACACAGTGCACAGAAGACTGAAAGGTATCAAATATGAGGATTAATTAAAAATTTCACATTAGAATATCGTAGCAAACTATGGAATTTTGGCAAATTTTTACCGGAAATTTTTTTAGAACTTTTTTGCGGTAAATATTTAAAGAAAATTTTTAACGGCAATTTTTATAAAAAATTTTTACTGGAAATTTTTATAGAAAATTTTTACCGGAAATTTTTACAGAAAATTTTTACCGGAAATTTTTATAGAAAATTTTTACCAGAAATATTTTCTATTTTTGTATAATTTTGACACGAAATTTTTGTAGAAAATTTTTACAAGAAATATTTTCTATTTTTATTAAATTTTTACCGGAAATTTTGGTAAAATTTTTCTATAAAAAAAAATTTTATAAAAATTTTATATAAAAATAGAAAATTTCTATAAAAATTTCCATAAAAATTTTCTTTTTTACTCTTATTTGAAATTTAAAATAATATAGAAATACTCTATTTTTATATAAAATTTTTCCGGGAATTTTTATAGATAAGTTTTACCGAAAATTTTAACCAGAAATTTTTATGGAAAAATTTTACCGGAAATTGCAATAGAAAATTTTTACCCGAAATTTTAATAGAAAATTTTTAGCAGATATATCTTCTAGTTTTATATAATTTTGAAGAGAAATTTTTGTAGAAAATTTTTACCAGAAATATTTTCTTTGAATTTTTACCGGAAATTTTTATTAAAATTTTCCGGATATTTTTATAGACAATTTTAACCGGAAATTATTATAGAAAATTTTTACCGGAAATTTAAATAGAAAATTTTTACCGAAAATTTTTATAGAAAGTGTATACGGAAAAGTTTTATAAAAAATTTTTACCAGAAATATTTTCTATTTTTATAGAATTTTGAAGAGAAATTTTTGTAGAAAATTTTTACAAGATATATTTTCTATATTTATTTGATTTTTTATTGGAAAAATTTTTACCAGAAATTTTTCTAGAAAAATTTTACCGGAAATTTTTACCAGAAATTTTTGTAAAAATTTTAACCAAAAATTATTATAAAAGATTTTTTACTCGAAATTACAATAGAAAATTTTTACCGCAAATTTTTATAGTAAATTTTCACAGAAAATTTTTATTTATTTAAATTGAAAAATCACTTTCAATTTATTTTTGTAAGACCTTTCAAACTAAATAAGAGACAATTTTTTCAGTGCAACATTTGCAAACAGAAAAGTAACACGAAAATAGTAAAAAATTCGACTTTTGTTTTCCTCAAACTTTTTACATTTATTACCTAAGTAGTTATATGCAGCTTTGCTGTAAAAATCGCATTCAAACTTAAATTTATATTATGATAAAAGTAAAATGCGCTGAAGATAGTAGTGTTCTTCTATTAAGCCTCAGTTGTCAGGAATATCTAGTTTCTTTATATAGTCACAATATAAATGAAATAAAATTTTAAACCACAAAAACGTACAATACATTGTTACACATTGTATTTATGGTATAGCGAATATGTAACAGAAAATTCCAATTTGATGATTAATGTTGCAAATTTTGTTTAAGGGACATAAAAATTTTATGTTTGACGAAACTCACTACATAATTAAAGTTTGTTATTTGCATATACTTTTTATTGAATGGCAGGATTGAAGAGACTGAGACAAATATTCTTAACCTGAAAATATACTACAAAAAAAGATATATACAAAATTCTTAAAAAATATTTTTTTAACTTTACTAAAAGTACCTTTATACAATAAAAAACTACATTAAAATATTCTAAGTCGATAAATGGATTTTAAATTCTTTTTAGAACACACAAACAGCACTAATACTGTTGTCATACCTTCCGGTGAAGATCGGCTATTTGTTTGGTACGATTGGCGAGCGTGATCGATCGTTTTAATACTAAAATCTTAGAAAGTTAGCAATTCGTTTCTTTATAAACGTTATATTGCACCGAATAATCGAATAAAACTTAAAAAAGTATTCCATTAATCGATTAGCGAAATAACACCTTTGGTTAATAACAATTACCCATAAAAATTTTATTTTCAATCTTCAGCACATCAAGAAAAAACACAACAGAAACTTTGTTTTTAACTGAAAAGCTACAACTATTTCCCAGCCTTACAAATATTAAATAATAATCGTGATGGAGCAAAAAGAATGTGTGCTGTAGGTAAAGGAAAGGAAAGGTCGCATTTTTTTCCTATTTACGCTTTACTTTCTCTAGGCTATGTGTAAAATATGTATTTTAAATATACATATGTATGTGTATACAAATATACCCAGTAGTAAAAAGAAGGAGTATGAAGGCCTCTTTTCTCCTTCTTTTACAGGCACAAGGCCCTCTTTTTGCATTCCGTTGGCATTCCATTCTCAGGTCTTTTTTACACAGGTTGTCATTGCGGAGTAGGCCTTCCACTGTCCTTCTGCAGACAAGCGTTCCAGAAGGTCTTTCGAAAATTGTCTGTTAGAAGGCATTTAATTTAATGTCGGTTAGAAGGGTTTTTGTAGAAAAAACTAAAAATAAATTTTGTTCTAATTTTAAGCACTTTTAATTTATTTTTATTTTTAATTGAAATATTAAATTTTTGTGGGAACCCAACCGCCAACCTCTAGGCTGATAGACATTCGCACTGCCAATCAGTCCATTGAAGCATCTCAATTTCAAGCAGCAATGAAGTAGAAAAAGGCAATTTCATAAACTTTTGTGTTTTATAAATAAGAAATCTAAAAATGAGTACACATTCCTACTTCCCTACTAAGAGAAGCGAAGTAGGAATGTGTACTGGATCTTTTAGAAGAAAGAGCCAAGGCCATCTAAAAGGACTTCTTTGGAAGGCACACAAAAATAAAGATCCAAAAGAAGGTTTAAGCATGCCTTATAGAAGGCCTGAAGTGAGAAGGCCTTTTTAATTTTACCACTGGGTCGTTACTTATGTACGAATTTTGTTATTTTTTCATGACATAATACACGCATAACCCAAAAACCATCTTTCTAATACGTTGTTTAAATAGTTTAGAAGAACCTATCAGAAAGTTGATTGTTACATATTTTTAATTTATTGGTTGCAAAAAATAGGAGGAGACCAATTAAGCATCTGGTAAAACATAAAAAATCCCCCAAAAAAGACTCTAAATATTTCTGTAACCCCCAATTTTTCCCCCTAACAAATGTTTACCCCCAAATTCTCCCCTAAATGAAAAAAAATCCCCTAAATCTAGGGTAAATTTCACTGATCTGGCAACCGTGTGTTCCACTAAAAAAATTATCTCTTATTTAGTTTTAATAGTTTTACAAATAAAAAAGTGACCTTGGCTAAACTTACAGAATTAAAAGAATCGCTTTCCATGCAGATGCTCTTCTTTTTGCTGAAAACTTTCCGCGCAAATTTTGACTATTTCATTTCAGTTTAAAGAAAAAATTGCTTTTAAAAGAGAAATAAGCTAAAACCAAAGGCAAAATATTAGGGGATAAATAGTTAAGTCTTGAACTTTCGCGAAAAAGAAAACTCTTCTAACTTTATTCAATACTAATCTGAGTTGGCACAGCTGCTTTATTTTAACCACAAACAATATTAGCTGGCAACGTGGAATTTTTTTTTAAGTTTCTTTTGTTTTCTCTTCCAACATTAAAGTTTTTCTTAATTTTTTATTCGCATTTAAAACTTTAAGTGTAAAATAGCGCTTGAGGTAATATTGAGTAAATGTTCAGTTAAATATTTTGTAGAATGATTATAACTCATAAATTTATATTTAAAAATGTATCTCCCTTTTTTCAATACGTACATACAACATCATATACTAACTAAAAAATAAAAGGAAAAGTTGTGAAAATTAAGATTCTCTGCAAAGAACTTTAAATGAAAGTAAGAAAAACTTCAAATGCATTCGTCTTAAATAAGAAAAACTACAAGTGAAAAAAAATAAATAAATAATAAAAGTTGTTGCAGCAAAACATTTCAACATACTCCGACGATCGTATTCTCTTAGGAAAAATCTTTTATTTCCTAAAGTTTTTAGGTAGAAATGCAAGTGAATGATTTCTTTTGTAAAATGATTGTTGCAATGAAGTTGCGTTTAACTTAAAATTTCATTTAGCGTATATTAATATGAAAAGGTATTTTACAGCAATTTTAAAGCCTGAGGATTTTTATTGTAAAACATGAAAATTTTTTAATATAATAGAAGAACTTAAGCTTGATTATAAATTTCATTGTGTGTAATAATAGAAGATGTTAAACAGACTGTGGTTAATAGCAGATCTTACATATTGTCATTGGTTACTAGGTGTTGATGCGTGATAGAAGTATTACCAAGTCTCCGTCTGATGAATATTTGTCGTCGAGTATTTGAAGGGTACAAATGGGTTGGTACTGAATACACGCAAAGAAAAAATTTGGTTGAGGTAACCATAATCTAAGAGCAATATATTATGGTTAAATTATATGGTTGTAGTCAAACCATAATATTATTAAACATTATAATATTATAGTTAAACTAAACGATGATAGTATGGTTAAAAACTATAGAATGTCACATGGGAAAATCTTTTCATTTTTATTTTTTTTTTTTATTTTGAAACATATGTATGTTTGTATGTATGTATGTTTTTTTTTTATTTAACGAGGTGAAATCATCGAAAGACTCTGGCACTCGAATTCGCCAGGAGTGCTAGACTCTAACACGTTGAATCACCTCGATACACTGACCCACTCGTCCCCGCAGAACTACCACAAAGCTTTTCGTCGCAGGATGGGACAGGTATAAGAATCCCGAACTAATCAGATAACCCACGAAGTTCTAAGAGAACCAGCCTTACAAAAGTACATACATACCCCCAGTTTTTCAATGAGGATAACATTGTACCGACAATGTTCCCTTCGTCAACATTATGCCCCACTTTATCTGCTAAGAAGGCCCTTTCATTTCGGAAACGAGGGCATTCAAAGAATACATGTCTTGCATCATCTTCTAAGCTTCCACCACAACTCGGACAATACGGATCCATGTCGTGTCCAAAGCGGTACAAGTATGACTTAAAACATCCATGGCCACTTAGCATCTGTTTTAAGGAGAATTCCAAGTCTCCATGTCCTCTAGAATACCACACACAAATATCAGGGATGAATGAATATGTCCACCGTCTCTTTGTCTACATTTTCCATCTGTTTTGCCAGCAGACCATCATATCATGGATAAATGGTTTTGTGGCCCTAAGATATATGGGGATCATACCAGCTATAACAAACACAGCCTCGTCCGACAGCATTCTGAAAGCACTACTGACTCGCAACGCAGCAAGTCTGTAGACCGATGTCAATAATCTGGCATATGAACTGTCTCAAAGCCGTTGACCATATTGGGTGTGCGTATAATATCGTACTGCTTACTACTTCCATAAGGAGTTTCCTCTGTAGGTATTTAGGGCCTGTAGTGTTGTGAAGTTAAAGAAAGCAGATATTATTAATTTGCTATAAAATGCTCGCTTTGCTCAGAACAATTTTCAACAGCATGCTTTATAGATAGAGCTGCTGCTGTAAATATACTGCAATGAGGTTCCAAGTATTCATGATATAAAACTGGTAACTTTTCCGAAAGAGGTATACAAGCCGGTTTTTGAACCATCTGTAAAGATATATTTGCGATATTTGTTGAGTTTTTTTAGTAAAGGGGATCGAGTTTAAATGATGATTGTGTTAATAGTGGATGTGTGGATGTCTGAATAGTGTTTTTACAAATAGTAGATGAAGGCTAGGTAAAAACCTGCCAACACATAGGACACACTTATGAATAGGAGATTGATTTTTTTACTTTTTAGATGATTGAAGAGGTTATTATAGGATAGAGGTTATTATGGGGTATCTAAGCTTGTAATAAATAAGAAGACTGATTCAGTAAGCATGTTCTTTGCATACGTTGTAGGAAATGTCCCTAATAGGGTGCATGTTAGGGTGAAAATATAAATCCTAAACTACTTGTGTTTTATTTCTTTGAATTAACTCTAATTTAGCTAAAGAAGATTTAAGCATAAAAGTATTTTTAGCTTAACTAACATTTTAAGGAAGATTCCCTGATGAGCTGAATTAGGCGATGGGCGGAATGACCATAGGAACTTACTTACCACAATTATATAAACAATTCCCAAAAATATGCATTAAAAAAAAATTAGAAAATATTATTTGAATTTTATTTCAGGCTCAAGGTCATAACTTTATATAAATAAAACTTTTTTATGTTTTATTAATAAATTTTTAATATTATTTAATATTCCGAGCGCCTTCGGTGCTCTTCTTTATGGAAAAACTGAAAACAGAAAAACAAATATACAAAAACAAAAATATACATTAACGTCACTAATAAATAAACAACATTTAATAATTATTACTTAAAAAACTAATATTACATTACTTTGAGTAAAGCCGTCGTTTGTCCTCCTCCAAAGAGATTATAAAGCTTGCCAAAGGTTTCAGTATCTGTTTTGTAATTCATCCTTATGTCCGCGGGAGTGTTGATTATATGCAACATCTCTACTGTATATCTCTTTCTATAATTACTCTCCTGTTATAATATTGTTGTACCACTGATATTGGGAGAGTGTCCACTCTTTGCACAGTGGGCAGCTAACGCTGTTTTTTGTTCACTTGTTCATTTTCGTGTTTTGTAGTCTGATTTGTGTGTGGCTAATCTTGTTCGTAATTTTGATTTCGTCGACGACTTCTTTCTTTTTCTTCCGGCATTTTGAAAAATTAAAAATGTGTACGTGATTGAAGAACAAATACTTCAAAATGTGATGTCTAGCACAAAAATAAATATTCTTTTCTTCCAGCATCTACACAGACGATGCACATACATATATTTTCAAAAATACTTCCACAATGCTTGATGATTATTTTGATCGTGTCTAGATCGCTTAAAGAATATTAATTGTTTAACTTTCAATACAAAAAATGTTAAAATGTAACATAGTGTCTACAAACTGGGATTAACTTTGACATAATATGTGAGAAAACGCCGGCAGAATAACGCAAATACAATAGGCACAATATTGAATTCGTTGGTCTGTGAAATTTCAAAAATGAGTTTAAAAGAATTTATTTTATAACTGCGTATGAAAAAAATATAATTTATACTTTTGTTAATTTGTTATTTGAGAGTGGGCTATATATGCCAAAAACTGATTTTTTTAAGTTTTGGAATATTTAAATGCAGGGGCCTAATCACCGTATTCGATATCGAGTAAACTATCGTATCGAATAATATTTCGTTACGAGTTGAGTAAGCAATTTATGACATTCGACATGTATCGAATCGTAATTTATATAAAATTGTGATAGATTAATCATATGTCAATAAGTAAACAAGAAAACATGCTTTATTAGACTTAACAAAATTAAATTTGGATGTAAAAATTATTAATACAATTTTTTGGGTAGCAAATTCTTTAAAATTATATATTTAAAACGTAGTTTAAAACCACACAAATACATATGTATATGTAAATAAAATGATGAATAAAAATCTACATAATGACTTTTCAATATTAGTAATTATCTTTCTATTCTATTAGAATTACACTTTTTTTAAAAAACTTTGTGGGAATTGTTTACCATATTAATTGTGTGGCAACGCTCATGTTCTTTTGACAAAAAAATTAAACTTCAAAAATCCTTATTTTTGTAAACAAAAATTTTATTGGAACTACCTTCTTTTTTATATCATGCATATTACAATAATAACTACTGAAACAACCAAAAAACTTAACAAAGAAAAAACCAAATGAAACGATAACATGCTACAAACCATTACATTGTAGCTTAGCTTTCACTCTGACATCTTTTGTACGATCCCATAAGAAAATACGTGTAATATTTTCTACCAGATTGTAATGCAATATTTTATCATTGCCTCTGTTCAGTAATTTAAGTGAGAATTTTCTCACATGATATTATTATAGCCATGACAGGGTCGATAATGTGAATCTGCTACCAATTTATTAGAAATGAAAAGAAATAAGCTTTGTACCTCGTTTCTGAAACTAAAGGAAGAAATTTTTATAAGAAAATAGAATAGCCATACTGTTAAAATAATCTTTTTAAAATGAATTAACGAAAAAGTTTATTATTAACTCCACTGCATCCTGTGTAAGGCAAGTTGAATAATACATTTTCTTGCGAGAAATGTATTACTTAACTTACAGAACAGAGCCACAGCAATTTGCAGCAAAATAATTAAAACATTAAGGCCCATTAGTATAACTTGCCAATAGCTAAAGTTAGGATTTTGTCGGAGCGATAACTAGTTTTTCGTTATAATAAGAGGTTAAGGCTCGTTACTATAACTTGCCTTTAGAGTACGAATTAGTTATATGTTATTTTTAGCTTACTTATAATAACGAAAAACTACTTATCGCTCCGACAAAATCTTAACTTTATCTATTGGCAAGTTATAATAAAGAGCCTAAATCATGCAAACTTATAGAGTGGTATGGGGACGTATACTTAATATTTGTTTACACAGTAAATGCCACGTGCCGTCTAGGTTGCATTTGCGTCTTTAGTGCGGTATTTCACGGAGACCAAAATTCATAATAGGCTGTGATTCTTGTTTCACACCCCTCTTATGAGTGAAAACGTACTTAGCCATATAAAATCTTGCGAGGGAAATAGGTTTGTAGATTTCGTTTGATCGCTTGCGAAGCATGAAAAATTGCTGTCTTTTCCAGTTTTTATGGCAAGTTTATCTGAACTATCTTTCAAACCAAAGTACATATAAATGTAAACAAAAAACAAAGAAAATTAAAAGCCATATTTAAATAAAAATATGAAACAATTAACTAAAATATAGTGCGAGTGCGAGTTAGCCTCACACACGTAGGGTTCCGTACTATGTCTAGTACGTCTTTAAAAATTTTTATTAAAGTTGCTAATTTTTTCATGTCTTATGGGGCACCCTTTTCTTTTTAAAATCAAAGTCATATTCGCGAAAATTGCATCAAATTTTAGGAATTGTTGTTATAACGTCCATGGTAATACACTTTCTATAGAAATATCAGGCCTACCTATTGCGATTCAAAAAATAAGGTAATATACTTCAAAAACATGTCACTGATGGATAACCCTATAATTTTTATTATTATATCTACTTATTATTGTTCAAAACTTAGGCCATATACACGCAAAGCACGTCACTCTCGGAACACCCTGTAACTTTAAGGTTTAATTTAATAGAATTGTCTGCAAATTTTAAGTGGTTGCCTCCTATAGCTCAAGATATAAACGGCAAATAACACCCGATAAGTTTTAGTATTTATTGCTATAGTGGCCACAGTTATACACCTTCTGTGAAAATTTGAAGAGTCCTCCTACAGTTCAAGAAATAAACACACATTCGTGAATAACACCTCCCTATCGGAACAGCCTATAACTTTTAATATTTATTGCTATAGCGGCCACAGTTATACCACTTCTGCGAAAATTCCAAGAGTCTACCTATTATGGTTCAAAACTTAGGCCTTATACATGCAAATCACACCACTATCCGAACACCCTTTAATTTTTAGGTTTTTTTATACTTATTTATATAGCGAACTAATTTTTAATTACTGTTTTTAAATCTTGAGTCTATGCCTCCTACAATTCACGAAATAGGCACATATTCGTGTATAACACCTCTGTATCGGAACACCCTATGAGTTTTAGTACTTGTTGCTATAGCAGCAACAGCTATACATCATCTATGAAAATTTCAAGAGTCTACCTATTACGGTTCCAGAGATAAAAGGTGCTGACAGACGGACAGACAGACAGACAGACAGACATTGTAGCGAAAACAATACGGTTACGTTTTTACACTTTGTGTACGGAACCCTAAAAATGGACTAAAATGATTGATAATCATGATTTAGAACACACAGTTAATGCTTCGTGTTGCTATGGAAATATGGTATAATCGAGTTATGCAAGTTCGCATGACCGACATTCATATGTATGAGTCATTTTTTAACGGAAATTAAAGTTTAGCAGTTCAAAGAGGGCAAGTAAATAATTTCCTACTAAAGACAAGGCCCAGGTGGATTCGGCAATATTCCAAAACTTAAATTTTGCAATTTAGCCACTAAAATCCCGCCAGACGATCTTAGGGATGGACTTATCTAGTAAAATCCATTGCGAGACTGTTAATTTATTTCGGCACAAAAATTTTTCAGAATCAGGATAAAAATTTCTAAACAAGCAAACGAATTAATTAGGATATTGGGATTTCTCTCCACGGCCTCCAACTTGCTGATAGCTTTTTCATATCCAATCAAAACAAAAAGGATAAACTACTGATCCTATTTGTACGGCTACTTTAATGATCCAGAAAATGTACTCCATTATGCTAGTATATAATTTTGCTTTAATTCTTTATAATAGGGTAATTCCATTTCAAATCAACAAGGCATTACAAATTCAGAATTTATTGAAGCTTTTTTATTTATATACCTTGACTCTCTGAATCTAAATATAATTAAAAAAAAAACGCAACTACTACAGTTTTTCAGCTATAACATTATAAAAAATAGAAAAATATCGCTTTTTGCATATGCGGTCTTGGATTAAATACATTCTAATTCCAGTTCTATAAGTCCTAGGAAGTTGATTAGTAGCTCATCACGAAAAAAAAAAAAATAAAAAACAAATTTATTAAAATCTTTGATATAGTGTTTTTATTTTTTTTTTTTTTTTTTTTTAATTAAAATTTACATAACTTTTGATCCAACAATGATCCCACTATGAAATCTTATTAGTGTAAATATTTAAAAAAAAACTATTTCAAAGATTTTAATAAAACTTAAAAAAAAAATTATTTACTTTTTCATTGTTATTATTTTCATGATTGAAATCAAATTAAAGCGTATGAAATCCCCTTTAATATTATGTATTACTTAACTTTCTAGAGCTTATAGAACTGGAATTAGAATATATTCAATCCTCGAGCGCATATGCTATAAACCGATATTTTTTCTATTTTGATAGCTGTATAGCTATTTGAATTCCGGGAGTTCGAAAATGTTTAAACGAAAAGTTTCAACAAAATCGGGAGTGGTAAATTTGAAAACATTTTTTTTTGTTGATTTGACATAGAATTACCCAATAATGAACTTAAGCCTAAAAAATTATTGATTATCAGATTAGAAATTTAAGTAGTTTCTACTTAAATTTCTGTTTTTAGTACGCCATATATTTTATATTTTCTGTCGATAGCTAAAATTTTTCCTTAAGGTTCAACCGAAAAAGGTTAATAAGAACATTGAAAATCCAAGTTTAATCCGAAGTTAATCTGAAATTCTTACATAAACGATGGAATAATTGGGGTTATAACGTCGATAATATTTTTTAAGATATAAATCCGTTAAACTGCTTGTATTATAGTCTAGTGAAAGAAAATTGGGCTCTAGCGAAAAGAAACCAAAAGATGACAAATATGGGCACTAATATAAAAAAAAAATTTAAACATTTTGATAAATGTTTGAAGGGCCTTTAATTTTATTATTTTATTATTATTTGAAGAAATCATACATTTACATCCTGACCACCAGCTTGTTTCCACTTTCGTTTAAACATACAAATTTAAAACATTTTGTTATCGAAGTAAAACTTTATCTAGTATTGTGGTTCAATAAGATAAAATAGACAATAATAAAGTTTTCAATAAGTTTTCAATGTTTTAAACTAAAACTTGTTTTCGCTTTCAAAATAACTAAACACTGAAAAACTATTTGTATACTTTACTCAGATTTATATTGTGGGTAGATAAAAACTATTCAAAAGAACTTCTAACTAAAATGAATTTTTTTTTACTTTTAAGGAAATAAAGCACCATGTTATAATTCGAAAATGGTGCTTTGTTTAGAACATCAATTGTAAACTACTCATCAGATATGTTTAAAGCTTAGGATGCTGGGTATGAAGATGACCGTAGAGTACAGAAAAATATTTGCTGCTTGAAATGTAAACATTTCGCTGCTTATAGCTTTTAATAGATAAATGAGAGTTAGGGGTTAAAAACGTTTGAAAATTCACATGTAATTATGTTTTCAGAATAACTTGATTTTAAAATAGATGATTTGTTAACAGTTCTTACGCCGACACATATTCTACAGTACACAGTGGGGCAAATCCCAAATATCCTGGAAATAACTCAGCCTTTTGAAAAGGCTAGGGCGATTAATGCGTAATTTATTTAAAATTAGTAATCTATAGATATAATAAAATAGTAACTCATTTCCGTCTGTCTGTCGGTCTGTCTGTCTGCTTTTCTTTTGCGTTCGCATCACGTAAAAACTCCTTGATGGATTTTAACAAAAAAAAAAAAAATTGTGAGGAGGTACCTTAGCATCCTGATTTCAATATAGGATACTTTTTTCTACAAAAATATTTTATTTCCAAGAGAAACAGGAGGAAAAGCACTGAAAGTACGCAGTTATTTTAGTAGTAAAATAAACACATAAATATCTCCAAGGCGTTTGATAGAGTGTGGTATTTTGCGTTGTATCAAAACTTATTGGTTTTGGTTTCGGTGATCATCAAAGGAGTTCAAGATTAATTTAGGGGTGACAATAAGGCTTTCTTCTTTCGCCTACCCTATTTCTTATTTTTCAAAATTACCTTTTTTGTCAAACTTTCAACTTTTTTTAAAAAAATAGCAGC
Source organism: Phasia obesa (assembly GCA_949628195.1). Lineage (NCBI taxonomy): Eukaryota > Metazoa > Arthropoda > Insecta > Diptera > Tachinidae > Phasia > Phasia obesa. The sequence continues at coordinate 75,870,567 of OX451218.1, forward strand.
AGCATTTTCCATTCGTTTTCATTTCTTAAACGGCCGATTCTTTATGAAAGGCAAAACACGAATGATAGCCTCAATCACGATCTCGTAACAATATTTGATTGGGGCCAGGCGATAAGAGTCTATTTTACTACTCGTAAGACTCAATGTTGTATTTATGTGATTCATCTTAAGGGATCAGAAGCTCTTGATTTATTCTTGGCATGAAAATCCAGGGTGATGTTCGATAAACTGAACACATTTTTCAATTCTCAAAATAAGCTTTTAAGTGCTTAGGTTTTTTGAAACGGTATCAAATATACTTCACTTCATCTGGTCTTCTAACTATTTATTACACCTAAATCCAAACAAAAATTTAATACAACAATGGTTTTTCATGCCAAGAACATCATGGCTTCCGATACCTTAATACTTATACCACCGATAATTACAGACGTAGCACCATTTTTGGGGCGAATGCCTGTGAGTTAAGATACGAAATTGAGTTTTACGAGCAATAAAATCGACTCTATTCGCGTTGTCCCATGTTTTAAAGCTTGACCCCTATTCTGCTGTAATCTACAAAGGAGTAGATAGAAAAATAATAAACAGGGTAGGAGAAAAAACGGAGCCTTGTGATACCCCTGATACCCCTGAATTAATCTTGAACTTGTTAAATGTGGCATGATTCACTTCTATGAAAACTTATTGCTTTTGGTGTCGGTGACAATTTATCTCGATTTATATCGATCTTTCTCAAGGATCGCACCATTCGAGTTGTTATAGATGGGATTTCATCAAATGAGTTCAAGATTAATTCAGGGGTAGGGCAAGGCTCCGTTCTTTCTCCTACCCTATTTCTTCTTTTTATAAATCACCTTCTTAGTCAAACTTCAAACCCTGCGTTCGAAAACGATGCCTCATCTGTATCTATGGGTGATGTTGATATTAAGGAATCAGAAGCTATTGATATTCTTGTCATGAAAATCCAGTCCGATGGAGTAAACACATTTTTCAAGTCTCGAAAGGAGCTTTCAAGTGCCTCGGGTTCCGCCCGAACAGTTCATATGTGGGTTAAACTCCCTGCAGATGTCTTACCTATCAACTTCAATATAAGAAAGTTTAAGTCAAATGTTCACGAACACTACTCCATCTATCCTACTCCCCATAACCAAATTTTCTAGTTCTGGCACAATGCATTGCATGAGTAGGGGTCATCCCTTAAGTGTTGGTGCAATATTAAAAAAAATCCGTAGATTGTTAAACACAGCACCACTCAGTTTAAAAAAAAATATTTTCCAAAGTTTTCATAAGATATTAGTATTAAAATAAAATATGATTTAAAAAGATATCTGTATTTGGACTACCCGATAATTAATTTTTGTATTATTATGTATATAAGTATACTTGAAATAATAACCAAAAATATGTTTTCAGATATTTTTGTTTCAATTTAATAACTGCTTTATAGCAACACAAAAACATATTTTAATAAAACTATTGGGTTTTAAATTAAAATAAAACTTTAATTGGTTCAACTTTTCTATTTTGCCAATCATTAAAAAAATAATATATATTAGAAAGGTGTTTAAATTATCGAATTATATGATAATTATTATACTGCTTAAACACTTAATTATTAATTTTAAAATAATTTTATTTTATCACCTTTCTCTTTTAATTTTTTCTTTCATTTCACGAATTTTCATCACTCGTTTATGGAAAATAATATTATAATCGTAATACCATCAACCAACAATAATAAAAATTACAATAATAATTACAATAACAATAACAATAACAACAACTGTACCATTATCATCGTCATAAAACGATTGTTACATGCGAATTTCTAAAACACAATCAAAAAAACACACACACATTCACAATCCAAACATTTTTACACAAAAATGCACGCTCATTCATATTGTTTGTATGAATGCGAGCACATGCAACTGTGTGGTTGTATGAATTTTCCAAACATAAATTTTAAAATATTTTACAAATTTTTCAACTGACACATGGATTACAAATGTCTAACACTACGTAACGTAAAATGACTGTCAACAAAAATAACAACAACTAACTTGAATGCAAATGCCAAAATTAATATAAAAACAACAAAAATAAAATAATAATGAAAATCTAAAACAACAAACATTTGTACGCATTGTACGCAATTTTCAACAAACCAGGAGTTGAAACATACAGCTGCATTAAAATAGACTATTTTTCTGAAAAAGGATATCAACCAGATCCTCATGATCCAGCATCCGCCATACCATGTAAGTACAGCTTTTATTTATATTTGCTCAGTTGGTTATTGTATACAATTTATAGTAGCTTTAAGTATTGAATAATGTTTTGCTATCAAAAACAAATTGGTTGGCATACTAAGTTTATTACTTTGTTTGTGTAACACTTGGAAATACATGTTTGTGATTCAGTTATTGTTTCGTTTCCAAGACGTTAGTGTCCCTCAAATCTGGACACTTGTCTATGGTATGAGGGGGTGCTGTAGCTTAAGTGGTTAGCACGTTGACTACTGAGCAATGGTCACGAGTTCAAAACTCAGCCGAGGCAACATCAATTTTTCTGATATGTATTAATTTTTCTTTATAATAATGCATATCACAGCGCCCTCCTTCGCCGGTATTACCACATAGCACAAAATCGTCGGCGAAGTAAAATAATTATAAATTGGTTATGCTAACTCCAAACTAATTCGCCTAAATAACACCAAAGGCACTTGCAATACTGTTATAAAAATAATCATAACGTGCAATTGCAGTGTTGCCAGATGCGAAGCTTTACTATCACACTAACCATCTGTCTTATCTACTACTATCCCTTTCCGAAGGAAGTAACACAGAAGTAACACATTTAATATTACTTCTCTTAAGAGAAAAAAAATTTGAATAAATTCTAAAACATATAATTACCAGTTAAGTACAAGAAATAGAAATAAAATTACACTTCAATTACAATTAATATTACAGGTAAAGTGTAATTTCATATTCTCAATTACACATTACAAGTAATTGTACCTTAAACCAATGACTAAAGCCAATTACAACTTGAAATAATAGCAAAAAATATATATCAGATATCTTTGTTTTAATTGTATGACTGCTTTATAGCAACACTAAAAATTATTTATATTTCAATAAGACTATTGGGTTTTAAACTAAAATAAAAATTTTATAATTTTAATTTTTCTATTAATAAAAAAATAATATATTTTAGAAAGGTGTTTGCATTTTCTTATTATATGATAATTAATATACAGCTTAAGTACTTCATAATTAATTTGTACTTTAACCTTTCAATTACACATTACATGTAATTAGAAATTTTCAATTACAAATTACAAGTATTTGTAATTGTAATTAGGCAATTGAAACAAATTGAAATTGAACAAAATTCAATTTTATTCTTAAGAGTTTCTCATTACATGTAATTATAATTGAATTTTTTAAATTAAAAGTGGAATTCTTTAATTACAAATTACAAGTAATTTTAATTGTAATTTTTCAATTACAAATTACGTGTAATGTGCAATTGAAAAAATCTCAATTACAATTACAAATAATTGAATGTAATTGTAATTAAAAAATTATAATTACAATTACATATAATTACATAATTGCATGTGTAATTAATTACAAAATATAATTGACTTCCGCCAAGTCTGTTAAACAATACTTAACAGTTTGTTCCTGCAACCCAGGGAAGCGTGAAAAGAGAATTCTATGCTCTTAATTAGTATTGAGTGGACTCCGGTCAAATTTGTCCACAAAAAAAATTATGTAAACAAACAAAATGCGTTTTATTTCTGATGGAAAAAATAAAACTTCCAAAAAAATTTTATTTTGAGACGGAAAAATAAAACCTGCTTTTTAAGAGTTTCATTTGAACTTTTATTTTTCCGTTGAAGAATAATTGTTAACTATGGAGTTGAGATTGATTTTTTAAGATCATCATTAATTCTGAAAGAGCTCGTCTATACAAATCTATTGATATATACCAGCATATACCTCCGTTGACTCTAACATAAAGAGTTTTTGAGTTTTTTTTTTTTTTTTTTTTTTGTTAATAATTGCTTAAGTCGAATTAGGTTTTCTTATCGTGAATAACTCATTTGTTTTAGTGTGTTATTTATAAATATGTATTATTACATATTTCTTAAATTATACAGTCACGAAGAAAGAAAGTATCATTAACTGCAATAGAAATAAATTAATAAAAACCAGTCACAAAGTTGTAAAATAATAAGCAATTTTTCTTTGTTGTCAGAGTACTTGCTGGATTGAGGCATCTGGGTTATAACGATATTATTGCCTTTCATCTTTAGATGTTTTTTAAGTCAGACCATTACATCAATATATAATTCTTGCAAAAAAAACCGACTACAAAACAAATATATGTGCATCAATTCTAAACTAAAAATTTAAAGGGAAGTAATTTGTAAGAAATAGTACTCAAATCAAATAATTTAATACTTGTTGATCTAACGGACATAGTAATATACGTTCTGTACATTCAAATGTCTATCCATAACGGTTTAGCAGATAAAGCCATATACGACAAATTACGTCAGATATGAGGACACCCTTTATTTTTTTACACTTATTATTACTGACACAGCAATAAAAAGTAGCGGTTCCAAATATATGGCAATATAGGTTAAACAATATCACCTAGGGGACACCCTTTAATGTACAATTTTTAATTAAACACTTATTTTAAAGGACAGATTCTTTGTAAATTTCAAATGTCTGTCTAAAACGGTTCAAAAGTTTGGCCATATGCATCAATTTACATCAGCTATTGAGACACCCTTTAAAATTTTAAATATTTATAAATGTTATTATACGAGACATAGTAGTGGAGATTCTGTCTAATTTTCAAGTGTTTGTCTATAACGGTTCAAAAGATAGGGCTAGATAGGTACAATTATATCAATTATGGGGACACCCTTTAGTTTCCAAATTTAAATTAATTACTTGATGTTATAAAGGAATTAGATTCTTTGTAAATTTCAACCATCTCTATGTTACTGTTCAAAAGTTTTGCAATATACATCAAATTACATCAACTATTGGGTCAACCTTTAACTTCTAATTATAAATATTTAATTTCTGATTATAAATTTTGCACATTCTGTCTAATTTTCAAGTATTGTCTACAATGGTTCAAATGGTTCATATATTAAAATTGACGTCACATATGGGGACACCCTTTAATTTTTAGATTTATTTTTTTATTATTTTCTGTTATTGGCAGCTATAGTAATAAGCAGTTTTTTTAAATATTAAAAGGGTGCCGTTTACGGTTGATAATACACGTAAAAAACACGTATGTTGTATGGGGACACCCTTTAATTTTCAAAATTCTGAACTTCTTTTAAAATGGGACCAATCTGTAAGCATTTCCTTTCTAATAATGAAAAAATCGGCTTAAAAATGACTGAGTTCTGCGGGCACAAACATAAAAAAAGCAACATTCAGACGAATTGATAACGTCCTTCTTTTTTTGAAGTCGGTTAAAAATATAGTAAATATAGTATAGTAAAATATGAATTTACAACAAAGTATGTTTCTGGAAATTCTCAAGTTCTGAAAGGCAACCCTAAAATTCTAATCTAAATCATAGAAATATCAGTAATAAGGTTGTGTTCATATTACGTGTACAAGAGTTATATGGAATGTCAAAATTGCTATCCATATGGAATTTCATGTGTATGTCATAATCAGTGTGTTGTGTTCACACGTACATATGATATAACCTCCTGTTGTTGAAAACAAAAATGATATACCAAAAACAGATATTCCAATTACTACAATATTATTTTTTATCGACAATATAATAAAAATAATAATAACTTTATTGGGGCTTGTTTTAATAAATTATTACACAATGCAGCTTATTTTTGCCATCACTGCTTCACTTCATAGCGTGCTATTAATACAAATTGTATATTCACTGAAATTGATTACTACGGAATAAGCTAGTTTCGATTGCCATTTCGATAAGTGCTCAATTTAGCACCATCAGGAATTTTAGTTGTACTAAAATAATATTATTGAAGTCTTAGAAACGGTCAAGATTATTACAAAGCTGACAACTCTATTGCTCTAACTATTATCTTGAATTTGCATTTGTGCATTTTTCCAATTTTTTTTAAAAAAATCAAATAACGACAGGAATTTTCTTTGCTTAAATTGGTTTTACACGACGTGTATTTGTCATATGACTTTTCACTTTTCCATGTGTAAATTCTAAACACGTCGTGTGAAGCCTTTCAACCTTTCTAACAAAACATGTGTATTTTCCATGTGTACAATACATATGACATTTTTCATTTAGAACGTGTTCTATTTTGATCTGACAAAGCATCTGACATCCTGTAATGCCAACTTGATATTTTGCTATTTTAGGTTTTTTGTGGTACCCAAAGCACTAAAAGCGTGGCAAAAGCACTACGTTTGGACATTTGCATCAGCTATGGTTGGCAATACAAAACTGTGTGGCGGAAAAATTATATATTATAGGTTATGTCAGATGTAATTACACATGTTCGTTTGAAAGCAAAAATTATAAACCGTATGTAAAATGTCTATTTTGACAAACACATGAAATTACATATGGGTTATCAAAATGACAAGTCATATGACAAACACACGCCGTTTAAAACCATTTTTAAGCAACATCAACACCTGCACTAATTTTTTAAAAATGCTACAATCCTAATATTATAAAACCTGTGTTGTTGTTCGTATGTATTTTGTTTAAATTGATATAAATTTAAAATGACAAAATGCATTTAGAAATATTCTAAATATTCTAACACAATTTTATCAATTTACGAGAAAAATAAAATAAATAAAAAACCTGAGTAAAATTGAATTAAAAAGTTAGTTTTATGCAAACAATTTAAAATACAAATTAAAATATTGTTTAATATTATAAATATAATAAAATTTATTTATACTGTTGTTAGAGAATTAGGCAATTTGAATGTTGCAACTAAAAGCTAAAAGCTATAAAATAATTTAGATTTAAATTTATAAAATAAATTTCTTAATAGCTGTATTGTATGCCTGCCTTATAAAGTGTTTACTTGTTTATAAATAAATTAGATAATCTATTTTGAGTTTTAATTTTCCCACCTTAGTCGATAATATTAAAAATCATACACAATATAATGTAGGCCTTAGAGCACAAAAGCTATATATAACAATTTTTAAAATACTAGGAAAAAGATTTCAAAGTTAAATATCAATAAAAAATGTGTGCTGTTGTCTAGAACGTAAATTTTAGTTATTGGAAACTTGTTACATATTTTGATCGTTTAAGATGAAAATGTACTATATTTCTCCACCATAAATAAAAAAATGGCCTTTTAAATGCTTTTAAATTGTTTGATCAATCTTTTGGGAGTATAGTCTTTTTTTTTAATACATAGTTAGTCGCTAATTGCCAGCAGCCGATAAGAATTCTACTAATTTCGCCTTCTTAGGACATCTGTTAGTTGAATTTAAAAAAAAAATGCACAAAATAGAGAGTTAAATTTTTAACCCGCTAACCTAGATAAGCTATTATGTCGACAATAAAATTAACGTAGCGTTAATTTTCCCAAACTGAACGAGGATTTTCGAAATAAGTTTTCAAAATTTCAAGAGCTATTCTACAAATCATAACATAGCTAACCAATTGAATATTTTTTGTATCTGTCTTAAAATCCATTTTCGCGGTGTACTATTTATTATTTAACCACGTTTTTTATTGTTCATAGTTTAAATATTTCTCAAATTTGAGGACGCCTTTTGTATAAAGGGTGGTTAAATTTTAAGCGTCGATGTTAATTTTGAATAAAACACAAATTATTAAGGAAATTGTTGTCATTGCTTCAATTATGTATGGAACAAAATAAAGGCGCGACCTCGGCGGCCATCTTAATCAAATGTAACCAGGTTCATTTAGTATGTTATAGGCCAGCGGATACTTCTGCATTAACTGATGGCACGTTTAGATTTTTGAGGATATTCTGTAATCGTCTGTCGAATCTATTTCGCCGCTATGAATTTTTTCTATCTGAGGCAGTGCCTGAGGTATATAAGACCAAATTGGTTTGAGGATCGAGTTGTACAGTAGAAGTTTACGATCTAAGCTCAGGCTAGAGTTTATGCCAAGTAAGGTGCCAATATCATTTGGTTATTGATGCAAGTAGGAGAGCATGAGTTCCTACGCAGTGTGAAAGTTATATGAGTTTTTTTTTTCACCATTTCTTCAACCATTTTTCCAAATAGAGTACGTGGTCTTGTAAATGTTGCGATGTTACTTGGGCGCATTCGCCGTCAGCGAATGTCGATGTGTGGACTCGGTTATTAGTTGGCATTTCTAAATTATAATGCAAGTATAGAAAGGGTTCCAATATACTACCTTTGGGAACTCCGGCTTCAATTGTTTGTGGTGTGCTTAAAAAATTGCCTTCTTTTACTATAAACTTCCGATTAATTAAATTTTCTAGCAGCTATCAGAAGTTTTTTGGGCAAGTTAGGCTTTAACTTATATATTACGCCTTCGCGCCATACCTTGTCAAATGCTTGAGAAACATCGATAAAAAGCGCAGAACAGTATTTTCTTTCTTCAAAGTCCTTTTTAACTACTTTTACTAATCTGTGTGTTTGTTGGATCGTATGGTTTGGATCGTATGGATGGTTTTGAATACACTCTTTCGCGCTAAGAATTTCGATCAGCTTAGTTATTAATATTCTCTCAAACAACTTTGACATGTTTGATAAAAGGCTTATAGGTCTGTATGATTCTACTTTTGTGTGGTATTTTCCTGGCTCAGGAATCATAGAAGTCAAAGATATCTTCCACTTTGTGAAAAGTACTCAAGAAGATTGCATTAAAAACAAAAAGAAAAATTTTGCGAGCTATTCGGGGCAACTCAAATAACATCTTGTTACTTGCTTTATCAACGTCAGGGGCTTTCTTGGTGTTTAAATCAGTTATTGCTCTTTATATATCGTTAAATTCAAATCCTAGGGATACTTCGGCACTAGTCTCTTCTGGTGGTAACTCAACTATATCAGTACATATATTTGGATTGAAAAACTTTTGACACAAACAAATAAATTGCCTTTTTCAGTATCATTTCTTCCCAGTCTTCACAAGAAGTTTTCAAGGGAGGCTTACGTGTGACTGGTCTTTTAAGGTTTCTAAATTCACGCCATAATGAATGGCGCCCCTTATGAAAGTTATATTTCAACAAGATTAAAATTTTAATGTTGATTTGTTTTTTATTTTATTTTGTTATTTTTATTTATTTTTTATTATTAGCAATTATATTCTCTGTCATAAAAACTATTATAGGAAAAGTGTTTAATAGTTTACCTTATTCTTGTGAATAAAGGAATAGATTACTATTTTTTAATTTGTAATCTTTTAATCTTTCTTTTTTTAATCTTGAAATTTACACACATTTTTTTATTTTTTCTTTTTATAATTTTTATATTTTTAATATATTAATATTACTACGGATTTGAATGTGCAAATTCCAATGCATGTAGAATTTTTTATATTTCCAAAAGATTTTGAACTTTAACTTGTCACATATCATTGTATGTTAAAAAAAATTTATGTAAAATTTTCATTATTGTATTTTTTAAAAATATTTTAAAATAAATAAAATTAATTTAAGTTTCAAAGTAATTTTCTTTTTTGCTACTCGCATTAAAAATTAATATTAATCATACGCAACATATGAATACATTGAATTAAACATAAATATTTTTTTAGCAACAAAGTTGTCTATATAAAAACAAATAAAATAATTTTAATTCATCCATTAACTTTGAAGCTAAGTTTTACGATGAAAGTAAAATGTTATAAAAAATAATGACAAAAGAAAAACTACATAAAATAGTAGCAGGTCAGAATCACCTAATAAAAATGTGCAGTCAAGCATAAAGCATTTAAAGGAATGCTGCGCATCACATACTTCTCAAAAAAGCCATACTTTTTTTCTTATAAAAGCAATGCTAACGTCGTAAAAAAATTATATGGGGGGTAAGGTAATGGTTACACGAACTATGACAATGAGAGTAGCATTTTGCATTTAAGCAAATGAACACAATTTAAAAAAATAAAAAATTATATTACAAAATAATGCACATGAAGAAATTAAAAATATTTTTAAAGCGAAACAAATCACCAGTTATCTAGTCATATACCTTTCTCACCATAAAAATATATTTCGTTTTAAAACCTAGAAGAAACTGGTGTTGTTAACAAGAAACTTGAAGATGCATATCAATGGTTATAGCTGAATTGTTACCTGATGATGTTCGACCAGCAGTCTCCCTAAGATTTTACTTTCGTTATACTGGTAATCTTAAGAAAACCGTTGGTTTAAACAACACAACTAACAAGATTCTTTCAGAACTACATCGTAATGTCATTTCACACTTTGAGTACTTTCGCACAGAAGAAAAAGATCATACAAAGGCAGAATCGTAGAGACCTATAAACCTATTAACAATAATGTCAAAACTATTGGATTAAATCTTAGGCTAAACCCAATTCTGAGCGAGAATTTTGTGAGAATGTACTAGATAATCAATTCGAACTAAACAAAAAAAATAATAGCAAAACTTACTCAAAAGCTCTTATAAGTTGTTAGAAAGTTATTAAGTCGGTTGAAAGTTCATAGAAACTATCAAACTTACCTCAGCTGAAATTTAATTAGAATGGTAATCATTAGAATGATAATATTTAAAGCTTTTCTAAAGACGAGCACCCGGTACCTTGGAGGGAAACAAATTGTGTTTTTTCCCAAACCGTGTAAGATCGAGTATATTGAATCTAAGTCCTTTAATCCAATAAGCTTCATATCCTTTCTATTGAAGACAATGGATAGGGTGTTGCCGACTTCCCGGAGAATCTGACGCTGTCCGATAGGCCCTTGAATAGGTACCAACATGCTTTTAGAGCGAGTATATCTACTAACACTAATCTGCATGAACTTGCCAGAGTCGCGCAAAGAGAATTTCTTAATAGTGACGCTGCCTTGGCCGTCTTTATGGATATCGTAGGCCTTTGACAAAATCTCTTTCTTGAAGTTAAGAAATGATCTTACAGAGTGTGAGGTTAAACCAGTTGTTATAAAATGGATCAACGCTTTGTTTAGGTCTAGAGCTATAAATCTCCAAAAATAGTGTTCCGGGATAGGGTAGTCAGGATTTGGCCGCAAGTTTGAGCTAGTTACCTCTTTTGTGGAACTTAGGCGTTAAGGGACTTCTTTCAAAACTAGTCTCAGTGGATGTCCATACGGTTACGTATGGATGTGGCACTTATTGATGGGAAATGTATGGAGACCATTCAATGATGCATGATATAGTCTCTCATACCAACCGAGACATAGTGCAATGAACAGGAGCTAACCATAAATGATAGCAAATCTGACGCTATGCTCTTCACTCGAAGGTGGAAGGATATAGAGGTTGGATCCTTAATGCTTTTCGGATCGGAAATCAGTGTGTTAAAGAAAGTTAAATATCTAGACGTTACTATGAATAAGGTACTTACCTAGAACGAACACGAAGATGCAGAAGGCAAAACGATCTTGCATCAATGTAAACGAGTATGTGGCCGTAAATGGGAAATCTCGCCGAAGAGTGCATACTGGATTAACACAAAAAGGTGCGACCTATAATAACTTATGTATCTGTGGTTTAGTGGCCAACAGCTTTATGGAGTACAATTAACGTAAGTTGGACAAAGTTCAAAGGATTGCTTGTACATTTACTCATACAAGCAATCCTTGATGGTGCAATACAATCGGCACCAACACAGGCAAATGACACAATTTGACCCGAACATCGGGCATAAGAGTATTCAGATCTAGTTAGTAAGGAGGTTACAGAAGAAGCAAATGCCGAGGGATCGCATGAATAGAAGAAACATACTCGAAAGACTGCATCGCACACTCATTGCGGAAGGCTTTATCCACAACATAGACATGTAGAAAGACATCAGTATTTTTACTAATTGCTCTCTTATAGATGGTAGAGCCGGAGCAGATGTATACTAAGGTGAGCTGAACATATCCTGTAGTCTGCGTTTACCAGGCAGAATTGCTTGAGTTGCTGCATGAGTTGGAAAAACTGATGGAAAGTCGGGTGCATGAAAGAAAGGTGGTCATTACATTTGGCAACCAAACATGTTGACTGTTGCATTTAAAATAATAATTAGCATTTTACTGTAGATTTAATCATTCGATCCGGAGTTAATTTGTGCTTAAAAAAGAATATGTAAACTCAGTTTTATATTAATTCGATTAAAGCGTAGTAAATTTCTATATAATTTTTATTGTGCTAGAAATCGCTAGGTGTTGAGTAACAACAAAATACGTCCAGATTTTAGGCATTTTCTAGCTTATAATTTGCCTCAAGTTACGTGCCAATTGCTTTACATATTTATGCATGTTTGCAACACATACGAGTACATTAAAGCCAATCCATTCAATTAAAATCTGTTTAATTGGCTTAAATTGTTAACTGTTCTGTTGTTAATGGTTTAAATTGAATTAAATATGCTGCATGTTAAATTGCCTTATTTCATTTCATTTTATTTTATTTAATTACCTTATAAAAGCAATATTAACAACGACATAATTAAGGGATAAATATCGAGTTTATTATATTTCGATTAAATTTATCAATAAAGCTTACTGCAGAAGCTTTATTTAAAAATAAGTGTTATTATACCAGCCGGGAGCAGAGATTGTTGTGGTTTAATTATTAATGCTGTAGCAGCATATAATACACAAGTTCATGTACAAAAATTAATTTGTGTTTGTATGCGTTTCTTCTGGTATTTTTGTTGTATTTTATCCATTGATTTTTTTTGAAGAAGTTTAAACCCGTTTTATTTTGAAAATAATTCGGTAGCAAAACAGAGGTGCGCAAAGTCAGCACCCTAGGGCGAAGTATAGCTTGGAAGTATGGTTCTGAAATTGGGTACCTTGGCCTTGGGCACCAAAAGTTTATTTATTTTTTACGTTTTTGTAAGACCAGTATTGTGCCATGGAGCACTTGTATGGTGGCCAACTATGGAAACACGTACTCATGTGTCATTTATAGAAAACGTAAATAGAATAGTAGCAGAAAATCAACAGCAACTGACGCACTGTGTAGAATACTTGGCATCGACCCTTTAAACTTATATAAAAAAATATGCTTTAAGAACGCAATTAAGATTGAGATAGAATAAACATATAAATATTAAAAGTTATGGTCACTTTTCGCTGATAACTAAATATCAAGTAGAGAACATAAAAACCGAATACATGACGCATGAAATACATTGGGACAAGGAGCTTACTACAATAATCCCAAGGAAAGATGACTGAAAACCTCTGAAAAATTTCTCTGAACGAATTGTGATTTATACAGATGATTCAAAAAAGGAAAATGGTACAGGAAGTGGTGTATACTGGGGAACGTTAGGTATCAGACACATTTCTAGACTGAATAAACTATGCAACATTTTCCAAGCCGAAATTTTTGCGGCGTCTGAGGCTGCCAGGTTACTTTCTATGAGTCTGATATTCTCAAGTGATATCACTATTTACATAAAACAGTCAGGCGGCTATAAAAGTGCTTGGAAATATATGTATTAGATCGAAAGTAGTCAGCCGTTGTCCCAGAGAGTTACAAGTTCTTAATGAACAACACGCACTGAAACTGTGCTGTGCTGGGTACCCGGTTATTACAACATTGTAGGAAACGAAGCTACAGACGAGTTGGCGCGAGCTGGAGCTGACTTACACATAAGCGTCAGATGTGAGGACATATGTATACCCTGGTCTCGATTCTACATATGAGAGGATAATAGAAAAATTTAGACGTGATGCCAACACAATGTGTAATAATTCATTAGGAACACAGACAGACGAAACCATTGCTGGAGGAAAAAGGTATTGAAGAAAGGGATAAGGTATGAGTAAGTCAGAACTAAGAATGTATGTCGGTATAATAAAAGGACATAATGATCTTAGATATTTCTTGAAACAGATTCAAGGAAAATACATTCCACTATCTTTGTCAATGACCTGCATTATCAAACAGTCGTAGTAAATGTTTTGGCTCTTTTTTCTTTCAGAATATGGAGAACTTGAAGGGTATGGGTGCTAAGCAAATTATCAAAATTACGCAGACTACTTAGTGGTTTTTATTAAAACAAAACAGTAGAGAATATCAGAGGAGTCACCATGAATCAATAATGGTCTTGTGAATCCACACATATATAAGTATGTGTGATCCTATATTACCCTAACCTAAACTATTATTTATTATTATTTTGGGATAAAATTAGAAAATTGAAAAAACTTTGAACAATTTTTTTGTGATTTTTGGCCGGTCTTAACTTGGTATTTTTTACTTGGTCGGATTGTTTTTTAAGGACATCGGGTGATTTTCTATTAAATTTAAAATAAAATATCATCAATCTTTTCCTTATAGATCATTTCGTTAAAAAGTTACACGACTCTAAATTAATAAAATGTAAAAACCACCGTTTTTTTCAGGGTTTATCCCAAAAACGTAGTATAAATTTGTTGCTTATATAAATTGAACTTACTTCGGTATAGTAAATTATTTAAACTATTTTAAAGATATCCTATAGCGAATCAAAAATAGGTCATACATTGTAAGCGTCGTCTCTCCAGCACCATCAACATATGTCCAATTTTGAAACAAAATTTATAAATTATTCAAAGTTCTTTCGGGTAAAAATGACCTGTGTCTACATATTTCAAAAAAAATTTGATAGCCCCGTGGTTAACAAAGGCAGGGTAGGCTATTTTATAAAATAACCAAATTGTAGAATTTTGGTGTTAAAATTAAAAACAATTACATTTTTTTATTTCCTTTTGTTTAAAAGCTATCTTATCTATGTCAGTTTAAAATTGTGCTGTAGGAGATCCACAAACAACCTTGCCTAATGATGAGTTTCTCTGCATTTTGTAAAAATGCAAAATGTGTTTATACAAAGTTATGGATCCCGAACGAAATTGTTCTTTACTTTAACTAAATAATGCAATCCTTACATATTGCATGGTTAAGTCGATATTCTATATTTGTCATAATTTTTGTCCTTAAAACATATGATATATGTTTAGAATGTCATGGTAGGCCGAATGTAATTATAACAGGTTGTTTAAAGTTTAAAAAAAACCATAGCTTTTGTAGATTTGTAGATTTGTTATTGTTTAAAAGTACAGTCGAATTCAGTTAAGTGCACACTGGTTAAAAGAAATAATCGCTTTATTGAAATTAAAAATTTTTAACTTTTAATTTCTTTAAAAATTTTAATTAAGCCTTTTAATTTGCTTAAAGTCAAATTCGCTTAACTGAAAAATCGGTTAAGTGACACGCAATTTGTTTGCAAAGGCATATATTTATGTGAAGCGAACACCGCTTAAAAGAAAAAAAAAATGATTTTTTGTAGACAACGATGAAGCTTCGAGTAAAATAAATGATCTGGAATAAATATGGTTTCAAACACGTTTAAAGCAATCCAACCAAAAATAAAAGACTATTTCCACGCAATCGTTTAATAGAAAGTGGAGGTAAAGTAGTGAAAGCACGCCATTTTACCGATTTAAAGGTACTGCGAAATTGACAGTAGCTTTTATTTTAGAAAGCGGGATGCTCTACAATAATTTTATAATTTAATACAAATTTTAGAATTTTATTAAGGGAAGGGTACCTCGATATAAAGAAAATACATAAACCATAACTGAAATACTATAAAAGTAGGAGTTTTAACATTTGGTGTAAATTTCTTTTAAAGCAAAATCGAATAAAATATTGTCGGGACTCCTATGACGTGGCGGGCACAGCTACTAGTTAATAAATTTATTATACGTCAGTTTTTATTTTTAATGTCTAGTGATCACTTCGTTTAAAAGAAACCCGTTTTCACTTATCCGAAATAATTGAAAATTCCATATAAGTGAAAAATTCATCGTATAATTTTTTATTTGCGCTTAACCGAATTCGACTGTATAGACAAAATGTCCTTACATCCTGTTTTTCTTTTTTTACCATTTTATAGATAGTCGCCAATTTAGCATCGGATAAAATGATCTCAATAGTGGAATGATACCGATGAGTTCCGAACGAATAATAGTGCAATTGAATCGGTTAATTAACAAAGAGAACAAGTCAGCTTTTTTTTACATATTTCGATAGGTTTTGGTTCTTTAAGGCAAGGCCGACGAAACAGTTAATGAAAGGAACATGTAAAACCATTTGTTAGAGACTTATAGGGTTTTCCGTTTTTCCACCATTTTTCAAATCATTTGATACCACAAATACTTGCCTATCCGTCTTTGTTTTTTCCCAACGATTACAGTTCTAGAACAATAAGGAGGATTTTAAAGAAAAAAGACAGTAGTATTAATCGACAAGTAGTATAAACCGACGAAAATTTTACAAAAGAGATGCTATTTCTCTCGAAACACAATCACGTCAGGTTCTACGAAGTCAAAAGCAACATTATTTGATGTCACAGCTCCACGAATTCAAATATTCGGCCGACGTATTCCCTCACACTCACTTGGAGTTTTTGTTAACATGGTATTGAAAACTGGCCTAAGAAGAACTAAAATTGTGATAAATGAAATTAATTCCTAGTGTATTTGGATTTCTAACCTAACCTTTATCCATTTGAGAATAAAAAGGATCAATGACTTTAAAATCGTTATAAGTAACGTATATCCATAAAGCTATTGTAATGTACTAAGAATAAACCTAACTTTTCTAATAAACATCTTGTGGAACCAATGTTTTGTGTCTCCTGAAAAGTTACGGCATTGTCACATGTTCCCTTTCTCAATTAACTGATTTAATTGTCATCAACATTATTACCAACCACCAAATCACGTACTTTCCCGAAATCATTTTTCGACTCAAAAATATACGCCATAAAAGTACACCTAATTTTCTTTTTACACGGTAGATTAGTTCCGCGTAAAAAAAGACATTAATCGTATGAAAAAATAGGTGATTGGTTCCTTATCTCTGGATATCAAATGAGCAGCTCTGGTCACGTACACATCAAAGTTAAATCCACTTAGAAATACTAAGGAGAAGATGGCGTTGAAATGAACACGCATTACGAAGACGACGCGGAGATATCACCCGCAATGCTATTGATTGGAATCCCCAAGGTAGCAGAAGGAGAAGGCAGATAGAAGTGTCAGGAGCAGGAAAAAGCTAGAATGAAATTAAGTCCCTAGCATCAAATAGAATTGATTGGAAGACATTTATTGAGGCCCTATGCTCCTTATAGGAACAAGAGGGTATTCTTCTAAATGTGTGACTTGAACATATTTCGCAAAAATTAAATTTGACAAAAAAATCTAAGCCCAAAAGATTATGAATGGTGTTAAATGGAATAAAATCGTGTAAAAAAAATAATTGTTTTATGTTCAACAGGGTTTAAATAAAAAAATCAAAACCGTGAAAAAAACAGTGTAAAAACAGAATTAAGTGTATATCGCACTGTGCATTAACAAATAGTTTACATACCTTCAACCACATATCACTTCTACCTTCTACCTTCTAAATAAATAAAATTATTATTTTCGAATGTACAGATTCATTTAAATGCTGGTATCAATGTAGTCTACATAAGTTTTGACTTTCATGGGCGACATCACGAAATTAATATTTAATTTTTTTTTTTGTTTTAATATTTTAAAAAAATCAAAACTTGTCTCTTCCCATATAATGTAATAAAAAATTAATGACAGATTTTACTTCAGCAATCTACTTAATTTTAAGCTCTCAGCGGATTTTATATATTTCTGTAAATATATATAGCCACATTAGGGCGTTCAAAAAACTCATGTTTTTTTAAAGACCCTCCAATAAATTTCCCCGGGGGTTCCAATTGTCACTGCAGGAATGGCAAATGCTTTGACGCGGTTCATTCGGGGAAAATAGGGCCACCAGACGCTAGGGTTCCTAGAGCCTAAATCTGGAAGAAAAGGTCTGCGATAAACATTGCTGGTCCTCTTCGAGGCCCGACCAGTGCCCAAAACTCTGGTACCACGGGAATCGGTGGCCCCACAGAGAGCCTATCCTCTCTGTGACCGGTTATTGATGAGGTCCCCTTCGGGGGTTCACATGGTGGTTGTGGTTTAAGATCGATTTATGTAGGTAAGGTGCACGGTCGATCAAGTGTGCTGTTGCACTCTCAACAGATGGAGTTTGGATAGTCTCCAAACCCCTACGCAAGAGGTTATAATGTGGATCTAGGCTTGCCTTGGAAAGGCTTGCCATATTATATAAATTGCTACTCATTGTGACTGTATCACACACAAAAAGCGATAGGTAGCAATCGTAAAGTGTTGTTACACTACACAATGGGGGGGGCTAGTCTACGCCTAAGTTTCACTCGGTGATAAGACCACCGTGAGGTTAGGCCGAGTAGGCAGGTACTCACGTTAATCTTGTTCCACAGCTAATAAAATAAAAATCTGTGTAAAATCTTAGTACCCTCCACAACGTCTAGTTTTCATAAATTTCAGTTGATCTCTTTATTACATTTTATTAAATTGGAATGTAAAGGATTTATAAAGCTTCAGATATTTATTACATTCGGATAATTAACGTATTTTTTGTTTCACATTTGATAAACTGAAAAATGTCACTACATAGTTTCTAATGTAAAATAACAGAACAAATTTATATTTTTGTGTCTTAACATGTCTTGTAATTTTTTCAAATATTGTCAAAAATTTCCCGTTTTCAATTTTTTAAACAGCATTGATCACTGCCTTCCAAGTGACTTGAGAACTTGACATTTTGGCTTCTTACTTCTTTTATCACTACCTACTTTTTTTATACAAAAATACATTTCAAGTAAGTTTATTTTTGTTATGTATATGGGCAAAAGAATTGTCCTTGAAACGTTAAATTGTACCAAATTTTTAGAATGAAGGAAGACTTACAATCAAATCTACTTTAATCGGTTAAAAAAGTTCGATTCATTTAATTTTGAAGGCTTAAAAGGCGAAATAAAAAGAGTTTTTAAATGAAAAACATTTTTCCTATTATTAACAGATTAAAAAATTCATATCCAAATAGCCTGAGAACAAATACTTATTTTAAATCAGGACATCAATTTCGGTTATTTCTTAAAATAAAACTCTTTTTATAAATAAATAAATGAAGGATAAATTTGAAAACAAAGAAAAACATGACCGAATATAATAAAACATTATTGCAGTGAATTGAGTTTAGATTTTAAGTAAAGGAAAAGCAGACAAGAAAGTGAAACGAGCAATTTCTTCGATTTTTTCTTACTTATTCGACCATTAAAAAGCCATCAATTTGATGTCGAAATATTTGCAACGTTTTGCTTTGGCTGGTCATAAACACTGCAGATAATTTTAATCGATGCAAAAATTTTCATTATTTTTTTTAAGATAAAAATAATTTTGGTGGTGCAAATTTTTTTTCTTTTAAGTCTGTCAATGCCCATTTTCAAGACTAACTATTATGTATATACCTATTTCACGTCAAAATATGTGTTATTCTGTTGCAATGTAAACAACTTAGTTATTGGAGGGTTTAAACATGGAGAGGTTAGTATCCGATAAAGAAAGATTTGCTTAAAGTTTTACAACTTTATTTAGAAATAAATTAGTCAAGTGCGAGTTACACTCACACACGTAGGGTTTCGTACTATGTTCAGTATAATTTAAAAATTCCAGTTGTTTATTTCTTTATGTCTTATGGGACACCCTTAAATTTTAAAATTAAAGTAATATTCGCGAAATTTGCATCATAATTAGAACACCCTTAAAATTTTAATATGTAATTGATTTTATAGCGGCCATGGTAGTACACTTTCTATTAAAATATCAGGAGCCTACCTATTGCGGTAAAAAAAAAATAAGGTAATATTCGTAAAAAAAACGCGTTACTAATGGACACACTTCAATTTTAAGTATTTGTTATAGCGGCCGAAGTAACACATCTACTGTAAACATTTCAAGAGGGTATCTATTACGGTTTATAAAATCTTGTCACTGTCTTATTATTTATTATAGTGGCCATGGCAACTTCCTTTCTATAAATATAATAAGAGTCTACTTATTGCGATTAAAAAATAAGTCACTATAAGTGAAAAACATGTCACTGTCGGAACACCCTTTAATTTTTAGTAATTGTCATATCGGCCGTGGCAAGATGTGTTGCCAAAAATTTCAAGAGTCTACCTGCTACGGTTCAAGAAATAAGACTTTATACATGCAAATCACGTCACTGGCGGAAAACCCTTTAATTTTTATTATTTGTTATAGTGGACATAGTTATACACCTCCTGTAAAAATTTCAAGATTCCACCTATTCATTCAAAACTTAGGATATATACATGCAAATCACGTCACTATTGGAACACCCTTTAATATTTAAGTTTAATTTTGTATACTTGTTTATAAAACAAACATAGTTTTAATTACAGTCTGCAAATTGTAAGTGGTTTCTACTTACAGCTAAAAAAAAGACATAAACGTAAACAACACGTCACTTTTGGAACACCCTACGTTTTAGTATTTTTTGCTATAGCGGCCATAGTTATACACTTTTGGTAAAATTTTCAAGAGTATACCTATTATGGGTCAAAACTTAGGCCTTATAAATCAAAATAACACCACTATCGGAACACCCTTTAATTTTTAGGTTTATTTTTTAGACTTGTATATAAGTCGAACTACGTTTTCATTACAGTTTGTAAATTTTTAGTGTATGCCTCCTACAGTTCAAGAAATAAACACATATTCGTGAATAACACCTCTCTATCGGAACACCCTATAAGTTTTAATTTTTCTTGTTATAGCGGCCATCGCTATACACCCTCTGTGAAAATTTCAAGAGTTTACCTATTATGGTTCAAAACTTATGCCTTATACATGCATTTCACACCACTATCGGAACACCCTTTAATTTTTAGTTTTATTTTTTTATACTTGTTTATATAGTGAACTAAGTTTTAATAACTGTTTGTAAATTTCAAGTGTATCCCTCCTACAGTTCAAGAAATAAACACATTTTCGTAAATAACACCTCTCTATTGGAACACCCTATAAGTTTTAGTATTTCTTGCTATAGCGGCAACAACTATACATCATCTGTGAAAATTTCAAGAGTCTACCTATTACGGTTCCAGAGATAAAAGGCGCTGACAGACGGACAGACGGACAGACATTGTAGCGAAAACAATAGGGTTACGTTTTTACACTTTGTGTACGGAACCCTAAAAACATCTTTTTTTGGTTTTAGTTTATAACGATCATGTTCTAGCTGACCGATTTTATCAATAATTGAGCAACATAGAGATTGCCGAACGGAAAAAAGATGATGAATTTTATATTTAGTTCTTAAGAATGTATACAACCATGAAAATCATATTAGTGTAGATTTACACATTATTAATGTTATTGTAAAAAATTGAGATATCTTTACATAATTTGATATTTTATAATACATTGTTCGATTTTTTCGCAATAACATCGTATGTGAACCCATATAACCGGAAATATCAACACCAACATCAGAGTCAAAAATCCATGATCGGGTAAAATCGAAAGAAACTATTTATTTTGGACAGTGTTTAAAAGTGTAAAACATTTCAAAAAGCTCTATCTTCTATGAAATATAATGTAAATATTAAAATTTCTCATATCCTATTTCTTTGATAAGAAGAGTACTGATGACGCACGTAGCTTTCTAGAAAATGCATTCTGCTCTGCTGGTGTCTAATTTTTCTTTATCTCTTTATAATTAAAAACTTAAGCCCAAATAATAATTTAATCATTAAAAATCGTTCAAAATAAAAATTCACATAATTAAAAAATAATATTACGATAAAACAAAATGGCTACTACAGTTGTGAGGACGCTCAGAAAAGGTAAACAGAAGAGATTGCACCAATTCACTTGAGCTGCTGGCTCAGCGTAAGTATGTATGTATATAGTAGTTAATACTAAGCGTTCATATTTAAAGCTGCTTTGCAGATTTATAGTTTATTATCGGAGAAACAAAGACGCTTTGCGAATAGTCATTGGCAAAATCAAAGGACACATGCCACGTTCTAAGATTCCGCGATTGCTACAACTTGCAGCTTATTTTGATTTTTAGCTATAGGATCCTATCAGAGATTTGTCGGAGATCTATTATTCTCAGTAGAAGCATGATCTCCATAATTTTACATGATGTGCTTAAGATTATGGAGCAACTCATTTGCCCTCAGTGGGTCAACTTAAAATAAGCTCGAACGAAAAGCACAGATCAAGGAAATACAATATTCCTTCAATAATTGGTTCGACACACAAAGATTATTAAGCCTAGTTGTGACGAACATTTATACTTTTTGGGGGGACCTGCAGTTATTCAGCCAAAGGGGAATCTACGATTGGCTTATCCCGGTTGAAGCCTCTCGCAAAGTAATGATATTTTTCCATAAACTCCATGTTGTTTTGGGTGCCATTTTTATGGTTTCCCTTAATTTGTATATAAATATTAATTAATAAATATTTACTTTTATAAAATATAATAATAGTTCTGGTTCTTCAAGGTCCTTAAAGGCATATATAATTAAATAAAGGTCTCGAAAATATAAGATATTTCGTTATATTTAACTAGGTGTAGGTATAAACATAGTGTGCCGTCGTTCCGCCTATTTGCAGAAATAATCAAATGATGCAACAACGTTAAGAGGTCAAATACCTTGATTATATTTCGATGGGTAGCTTATTACTTTGGAAACGCCGCTAAAATCAAAGTTAACACAAATTAAGTTAAACGCAGTCCAACTAAACTGGCTTATTGACAGGAACTGTACCCTTAGATTATAAACTACTACGGTACAAGTCGATCCTCAAAGCAATATGGTGTTATGGAATTTGTATAAGGGCCTTGATTCAGCTACGAACTTAAAAAATCAGAGAAGCCAAAATAATTTTAAGTTTAAAACTCGAACTTTAACAAAAAATTTAACGTATCATTAGTTAAAGCAGCCATAATTTCGCATAGCAGTTACGTATTTACAGAAACTTGAAACGCATCCTAATTACCTTACTCACAGCATCCTAAATGATCGGCGTTAAATTCGACTAAGAAGAAGGTATTATTTTTATCTAGCACTGGCTGGTTTTAACAAGTATATATTTTTTAAACACCCTACTCCGTAACGAAACAGGAATTCGGAAGAAATATTTTAACTAATTTACTAAAATTCATCGTCTGTAGACTTGGCTTACAAGTTTATTAGTTGTATAATCTACTTTTACTCAATTATACACTCCATTTTGCCATATATAAATAAACATTTGTTTTAGGGTACATCAATTACAAAACAATCTTGTTTTACTTGAAGATAGTAACATCTGATTTACTAGTTGCCTTGATGATCTGGCCTAGGTCTACAAAAGTTCTGTTGGGCTATTATACAGATTGATCGCTTTGTTTTTTAATATAATAAATTGCCTTGAGATGGAAGAACTGCATTTTATAAGCTGGAACCAGCGTAACACTTTTCACAATTCACTGGTTAAAAAAGTAATTGCAAAATATTTGAACGTAATGAATATAACATTTTTTTCTATCAAGCACAGCGGTTTAATTTGTGCAGAAAATATCGGACCTTGGGTCAGAAAAATTGTTCTGGTGCCCATGGTCACAACCCGACGCATATATGTAGCAGTGTAGGGGAGGGTTCGGACAACAAACTGGTAAAAGATTTTTTAACCTGGTTTGGCCTCAAGGAGTTATGATCTATTAAGTCGGAAATTTTAAAGCATTATGGAGCTATTTATAAAAAAATGTTTAAAAATTTCTGATAAACACAAATACTATAATTTTTGGCAACAAATTGCTTATAAGTTATATAATTATACAAAATTTAATTTGTAACAAAAAAAGCTATATGCATTTAATTTAATTTAAAAAAAAAAATTAAATTTTAATAAAATACAGAGAAAGTCTATTTTGGACCACCCTGTTCACTGTGATAATGTTGAAATAGAGCAGTAATATTATCTCGAGGTACTTTGGTACTTTCAAATGAGTAACATAGCCCTGAAATCGGTAAGCATAAAAAAATTATTTTTGCACGCCTTCTCAAAATATGTGCCACAGTGCACCGGTGAATTTTTAGAGCAAAATAATATTAACTTTAAATACCACTTTAATAAGTTATTGGTTTGCTTTTTATACTTTTTTATATACAAATGTATTAAATATATTTATAAGTTTTGTCAAAACTAAAAACGACAACAATCCAAGTTTAATAACTGTAACACAAAGCTCTCACTTGAATTGCTCCTTCCTACAGTTTATGTTTTTCTTGTTCTTTTATTTTGACTTAATATTGTATTTTACTTTTATTTGAAAGTGAAATACTGTCATTTGTTACTAAAGCTGTTTTTTATTGACTTTTTCGTTTCCGCTTCAATTTGAAGTCCTAAATTTATTGTTACAGCTGATATGTAACAATTGATTTTTATTTGCTTTCTTCCTTTCACATCCGCTTTATCCCTTAGCAATACAAAAAAAAGAAATTTAAGTTGTTGCTTTTATTTATTTATTTTATTGCAACAGTAGTTGTCGTAATCGCTGTTTGTATTAAGAATAACACAATGTAAAAGATTGTAATTGTTGTTTGAACACTTGCAGTTGGATTTTTACAAAATTACAGTAGAAGATCACAAAATGCAATTATGGTTTTTTATAAGTAAGTAAATGCTTGGTAGTTGTCTTTTCTCTATGAGTGGTGTGGTAGAAACTGTGGTTTGTCTTTTTGTGTGGATATTTAAAAATTCTTTGTTTATAATTTATCGTCTGGAAAGATATTCAGCCATTTCTAACTGATACTGATACAAAAGCATTGGTAATTTATATTAAAATTTTAATTATACCTATCTCTTTTTGGAACTAAATAAATCATAAAGTTTAAACTTTCCAATAAATAAGTTTTATAAAAATATCAATTAAACCACAAAACATGTCGAAAAATAATCGAAAAATTAAAAATTAAAAAATTGTAGAAAAGGCACCCCAAACAAAAATAATGTAAAAACTTTAATTCTAAAAATCACTTTAACTAAGGAAAGGACAAATTAAAAACTTTAAATTAAAGAAAACCGGAACAAATAAAAAAATTAATTTTAATTTAATTTTAATTAATTTTTCTGAAACGATTTTCTCTAAAGACATATAAAACTTATTTAATTTAATCCGTCAAAGATAATTTAAATGCAAATAAACTTTAATCAAGTCGATAAAAAGACGGGCTTTCAAGCACTAAATTTTTTATTAGCGATCTTGTTTACCCAGGCCCCTAGCCGAAAGTAGTCTTATATCAAGAGAATTTGATTGATAGAAAGCAAGAATAGAATAAAACAAGGTACTTTTAAAATATAGAAAGATTGGATGAATTTAAATCCGGGACTGTAACGGTTATAAGTTTTATTTCAAAAAGATCATTTTTAATGATTATTTTTTATTGAAAAATTAAAAATTATTTTTCAAGTTATATTTTTTGCTTAGAGATTAACAACAATTTGACTGTTACCTTTTTATTCAGTTGGCTATTTGGCAGTAATTCATATTCTTCAGCGCCATCTGTGTTAAAAATATGTTACTTTCAAAAATTGAAGGTACCGTGCCGTACTAAGCAGTTCAAATAGCGCCATCTGTATTGAAAATATTCTACTTTAAAAAATTCAAGGTGCCGTACTAAGCAGTACTTTTATACCGCAAAGCGTACTTTCACTGTTTTTTCTCCACTTTCTCTTGGAAATAAGATATTTTTCGATTTTGCTTTGAAAGTATTCCACACCAATTATAAGACTCTTACTTTTATAGTGCTCAGTTATGGTTTATGTATTTACTATCAATGAAGGTAACAATTCCTGAATAAAACTCTAAAATTTATAAAAAATTATAAAAGTTATTGTAATGCTCTGTAAGAGGTGTTTAAAATATTTTAATAACAATGTTATTCCACAAAGTAGAAATACAAATTTTATTCAATTGACGCCATCTGTTGCGCGATTTTGTTTAAAATATCCCACTTTCAAAAAGTGCGCATCCTTGTTTAATATATCCCAGTTTTAAACCGAAAATTTCAGTAACTTTAAACCGGAAATTAAGTACTTTCACTGCTTTTTCTCCACGTTCTCCTGGAAATGAAATATTTTTGCGGAAACAAAGTATCCTATATTTGAATCAGGATCGTAAGGTAACTTACAAAAATGTATATCTATCCAGTAGTTTTTACATTATGCGATCGCAAAAGAAACACAGACAGACAGACGGACAGACGGCAGTGAGTTACTATTTTATTAATATTTTTTATTTAATATATAATATTTTATATTAACTTTACACAGTCAATTCTATATGAACTACCCGTTACAAGTTAACTTGTAATTGATTTATTTATGGAGCTTTATTAATACATCAAAGCCAACACTATTTAATTAAAAACTGTTTAATGTCCTTCAATTGTTAACTGTATTGTTGTTAATGGATTAAATTTAATTAAATGTAATGCTTGTAAAAAAGCCTGATTTTATTTCATTTTTTATAACCTCATAAAAACAGTATTAACAACGACATTAAATTAATGGATGAATATCGAGTTTATAATATTTCGATTAAACTTACGAAAAAAGCATACTGCACAACCTTGTTTTTTGAAATACATAAGTGTTGTAATACCAGCCGGGAGCTGCTTTAATTGTGGATAATTTTCAACGCTATTGTTGCGTACGAATACCTTGCTTACCAAAACGATTAACTCCATACTAACATTTAGTTCATTTTTTATTGTGTAGATAATTCTTCTTAAACTGGTTATATAAATTAAATGAAATATTGTTATTTATAAAACTTAATATTAACTTATTAACAGAAAATTTGTTTTTAACAAATATGCGCTTTTAAGAATCTGAAAATTTTTAAAATATTACTCATACACAGTTAGAAAGTGAAGTAAATCAATTTGACAGTGGCGACATTAGATGACTTTTTTATCATCTACAAATATAAAAATAATTATTCATATGTACGTACATATTGTATGCTCAAATGTCGTTTAAGAAATTCTAATCTAAAAAATAATAAAATCTAAAAAAGCCTGGGGGCTAATTCTCGCAGTCGAACTCATACGAGATTTACTCGAAGTTGCGAATTTTTTTTACTTTTGGGATTTTGCCACTCGTTATCGAGTAAGTTGTATCGATATTTCTGATGATGGCACTCGATTGCGAGCTTACGTTCGAACGCAACCGTGCTAGTTTTATTTCGATAGGAAATTTGATGTCGAAATTTTTTTTAAATAGTTCGTTGGATAAAAAGAAAATGTATGCTAAATTTTTTATATTTTTTTTTTAATATTAACTTATTTTTATTAATTATTAGGGCAAATACAACAAAAATAAATTTTAGGCAAAAACAAATTCTTGCTGATTTTATGTCTGAACACAGCAATTTGGCAAAAGGCGTTCTACCAAATACATGTCGAGGAAAGGCTACGGCTAATAGACTTTGGGAAACCTTGACCAATAAATTAAATGCCTCTGGTCCACCGTTAAAAGATGTAAAAGTTTGGCGAAAAATTCTTTTGTTTAATCCCAACCATCGGGACTGTATTTTATAAATTTTGGACACAGCTTCTTTTCCATTTCTTCCAGCACTCTTGCGAGTGTTTTAGGTAATGTGCTTTGACTAATGCCGATAAGAAAATCAATCCCGATGGTATTTTGAAATCCACCGGAAGCCAAAAGCAATAAGGTTGTGGCCAACTGTATTTTTGGTGGTACGGCAGTTGTCAAATGTGCAGCAAACTCCAACTTCTCCAAAATATAGCTAAAAGCTTCCTATGATACTCTAAACCGTTTTTTAAACCTATTAAAATAAATGTACACACGTAATGTTTACAAATTAAGCGGCTGTAACTTACTCATTGTTCGGCAAGCCCAATGGGTCACTAGTGTCTCGAATTTGTCTTCTAATTAAATTTATATCACATTCCGATTCTGTTGATGAAGAATAAAATAATTCTTGTAAAAAAAACCGACTTCAAAACGGATAGAAGGGCACCAATTTTAAACTAAAAATGTAAAAAGTAATCTGTAAAAATTAGATTTAAACAAAATAAAAGATGCGCCAAAATTAGAGGGAAAAAAGTAAAGACTATGTGAATGACAAGCCTCTCCCTAATACTGTTTAAAAGTTAAGCAATTTTCACCAGCATCCGTCTTTTATGGGGACACCATTCAAGCCTCAGTCTATAACGGTTTCAAAGATAGGGTCACATACTTAGATCAAATAAAATTACCTATTGGGACACCCTTTGGTTTACAATTTTAAATTAAAGACCTGTTGTTATAGGGGACTTGGCCACAAAGATTCTTTGTAAATTTCAACTATCTGTCTATAACGGTTCAAAAGTTTGGCCATATGTATCAAATTACATGAACTATTGGGACACCCTTTACATTATTATTCCAAATATTTACACTTGCTATTATACCAGAGAAAGTAATGGACATTCTGCCAAATTTTCAAGTGTTTGTCTTTAACGGTTCGCAAGATAGGGCCATATATGTCAAATTACATGATTTATGGGGACACCCTTTAATTTTTACAATGTAATTATATACTTGCTATAGTGGACTTTACAATACAGGTTCCTTGTAAATTTCAGCTGTCTGCCTATAACAGTTCAAAAGTTTGGCCACATACATAGAATTACATTAACTATTGGGACACTCTTTTATTTCCAAATTCAAATTTTATACTTTTTATAGCGGACTTAGCAATACAGGTGCTTTGCAAATTTCAGCGGTCTGTGTACAACTGTTCAAAAGTATGGCCATATACATCAAATTAAATGAACTATTTGAGCACCCTTTAATTTAAAATTTTGAATATTTATACGTTTTATTATAACGGTTTTTTAAGGTTTTGTCTATAACGGTTCAAAAGATAGGCCAATATAGGTGATATTACGGCACCTATGGAGACACCCCTTAAATTTTAAATTTATTTTTTTATTATTAATTTCTGCTGTTGGGAGCTATAACAACACGCAATTTTTTAAAATTTTAATTTCTTAATACTCGTAAAAAACATTATTGTTGTATGGGGACACCATTAAATTTTTAATATAATGAACAGAAAGAAAAAACATTTAAAATCGGTTCAGAAGTGGCTGAGTTCTGCGGTTACATACATAAAAAAGTAACATTCAGGCGAATTGATAACTTACTTCTTTTTTAAAGTCGGTTAAAGTCGGTGTATGCCACTATTTTTGTGGAGTTTGTACAGGTCATACGGCTTGACATATCAAAATGACATTTAGTATGTGCGTTGGGTATGTGGAGATATAGAGTCGTATATTTTTTGGGCATAATCGGCAGGGGGCAAGGGGTAGTTTCCTTACCCACAAATTTTGTGAACGCTCTACAGGTCATACCGTATGACATATTAAAACGAAATTTAGTACGTAGCTTTGGTTTATGGAGGTGAAAAGCTGTATAAATTATGGTCATAATCGGGAAGGGACAAGGGGTAGTTTACCTAACACTCCAAATCGAAAATAATTTTTTTCGATTCGAATATACTTTGAACTTTTATTCATTATGTAATATATCTAAATAAAATATCTGTTTCCATTTGGTATGGTAAAGTTGAGTGTAGGCCACTCCAGATTTTTTTGATTTGTAAGCATATGTTTTTTTTACTCAATTCTAGTGTTGGTAAAGTCTTTTTTTTTATCTTTTATAACACTTTACTAAAAAATCGATTCGCAATGTATCGAGTCCCATCATCAGAAAAACTCGTACAATCGAAATTAATTTAGATACGAATTTATTTCGATCACGAGTCCCGTAATAAGCCCCCTGATTACTTAGAAAATGTGTTTAACCGGTTTTAAAAAAGTATAACATAAAGACAATATTTATTTAAATAAAATTCTTACTTTGTAAAGTTTATTTCCAGAGGTTTTCTGTGATATGTTATTTGGAAGCTCTCGGTTGTATAATTTGGTTTCGTTCAAATTTATTTTGAAGACCATGCATGGTCTGTTCCTCAAATTAATGTAGATAATCATCTATCAAAGCGATTAATTAAAGAAAATATGCATTGCTCTCACAAAATGTTTACTCTTAACGATAATACGCATTCCGAAAGACGCTGCACAATGTAACGACATTGTGTGTTTTTGAACAAAAATTGGAAACGTGGTCGGATGTGAACCAAATTTTGCGCAGATGTGTTCGACATCACCATTAGAATAAAATTGAAAATGGCGTCCTTACGGCCACTACCACGCCTCCTGTTCATATAAAGGAATTTGGGGTTTCTCAAATTGGTCGATCTGATTCCCACAACAAGGGGGTCTAAAACTAACTATTTGGCCCTAATGGATTAAAAAGTATTTTTCTTCATTTATAAATGTGTACATACAAATATAACTGTTTTTGAAATTTCACTTGTACATAATAATATCACACAGCTCCTACTCACACTGCAAATGCAGTAAAAAAGTATATTCAAAAGCCAATTGTTGCACTGGTCAATATGAGTCCATACTCCCCAAACCTGAATATAATAGAAACCATTTGGGTTGGTTAGATCAGCAAGTGTGTGAGTACAGGAAACAATATGAAGCCCAACCTAAGTTAAATAGAGCCATTCAGACATCTTAGGACACAATAAATAAGTAAATTTTATATTTATCAACTGACCACTAACGGTGCGAAATATTTATGCAGCGAAAAAGTGCTAATAATTCTAGGGTGGGCCACAGAGACTCTAGGGTGTCCATTGTTTTCTCTATAAAGGTTTATATTTATTTATACTTTATTTACAATTTGATGAATTTTTTAGCAATCAGACGCATAGTATTATATTTTCGATTAGATAATTTTCAACTATAGAATTCAAAGATAAAATTCAGATGTATGGTAAAATTAAATCTTAAATATTCTATTTAACCGATTTGGGTAAAGATTTGGCTGTACTCAGTTGAGTACAGCTAATGTTTAGGTGATAATTTTAATATTTTGATAGTTTTTGTGATTATTTTGTTTAGCCCTTTAGAAAAAAAACTGGCTATATACATACATATCAACTGTCAAAAAATTTTCTCCTTAATTCTACAAAACCGGTGTAGCGATATAAGCAGATACTTTCCCCTTTTTTAGCTTTTACTGTATTACAAATTTCTTTCTTATTTTAATTTTCCAAGAGAAAGCATTCCTATTTATAAAATAAGTAAAAAAAAAGGTATTGCATTAATTTTGACAAAGCTACCGCTGTACTCAATTGAGTACAGCATGTATATACAAGTTGTGGCAACACTCTAAATGTTATTGCATACTTGGGTGTTTGTCTATGAAATAAGGGATTTCCAAAATTTGAAAGAAGCAATGCTTCTAGTCGTCACAGCTTTGAATAAGGTGCTTTTACGTGCAAAGGTATTATCGTTAGATTAAATGCAATTGAGCCTTTAGGAGCTGTAAAAGGTTGGTATTCTACACAGCGCCAAAAAATTGATGTCAATAATCTAAAGGTGTTTCAGGTCTTACAAAAAACATGTGGAAGTTAAACTGGGGTTGTAGGTTCGATTCCCTTCAAAGACTCTGGAATTTGTCACTACAAGTTGACAGGAAGACCAGGAATTAGCTTGAATAGAAAAACACTTGTTTTAACTCAACGGAATATCGAAAATAAGATTCAAAACAAATTAGAATTGACTTTTGTTTCTTATAATATTCCATTCTTTAAAAATTCACCAAATTTGCGGAAGATTGCACTTAAACTTAAGCTTGTCGAATTTAACCTGAAAATTCTAATTTTTGAATTGAAACTTTCATCTTTTGATTTGCGTCACTTTGAGATCAACCTGTGTCATATTTAGAAGGAATTAAAAAATATATATGGATATTTCTTACTTAGACTGTTTGTTATCAAAATACAAACAAATTATTTGAATCGTTTCATTTAACATATATTTATATGTTAATCATTAAGTGATACCTAAGTAATAATAATTAAATATTTTTAGGGAAGCAGTAGAGTCATATTGAGATGCACTACCATTAATTAGGTCCACTTTCGGGTTTTACACAATATTGGTTTTATCTGTTATACTTCTCGCCGTACCCACAAAAAAATTTTATTTTGTACCGCTGTGTAATCAATGCTTATGACTAAAAATTATTTTCATACGTTGTATAAAAACTGCAATTACAAAAAATGCAGCACGTAATACCATATCATTTTTTACTTTACGTTAACTGCTGTGAAAATTGTCATGTGTGCAATCCTTTCTTATAAAATAAAATAAAAATATCATTCAACTAACAAGTAAATTCCTATTTACACGCTGTTAAAAATTTATTTGATTTTAACACAAAAATACACTCAAATATGTCGAGAGTACTAATGGCTGCATGTAAAAATTATTGAATTTAAAGAAAACATTTACGAAGAAGAACTCCACAGCTTCAATAACATAACGACTAAGTACTTGTATAATAAAAGGAAATAAGCAGAGAAATATTTTCATATAAATCATAAAACTTGCAAAACAAACTTGTAAAAGATACCAAAAGAATATAGAAAACTGCAATAACAAAAATAATAATTTACATCAACATTTTTTAACGATAGTAAGAAAAAATATACTTCAAATAGCAATACTTATACATGGAGCTAAAGGATGTTAGTGATTCATATACATATTTCCAATAATTGTGTATGTAACAATAAATATTGAGCACAGCTGTCATAAATTAGATATCTGCATAAAAATGAATCATATAAAAAAGAAAAACATACAAATAATAAATAAGTGTTTGATAATCTGTTACAACTTATATTTTAGTCAATTTTCTTGAAAACAAGCTGCGAAATATGATTTGAATCATAGCATATTATTTAAAGCTTCGATGCTATCTTTGAAATTGATTTTTTTTTTTTCAACATAATATAGTTTGAAAGATCTCCCCTAGGGGGCGCATTGTATTGTCTTGTTGAATTTTAACACTTTGACGCCAATGCTACCGGAGTATATGGTGGGTAGTATAGGTACAAGACTGGGAGATAAGATACTTAGAGGTCTGACCAGTGTTCAACACAACTGGAACAACAAGAATCGATAGCCCCTAAGAAATTTTCAAAAATCTCGGTGAAGGTTTTTGGTGAGACCATCCGAGGAAAAACGTGTTGGTTTCGACTTGCACAACGCAAGTGCTCAACTCTTAAAAGTGGGGCATAACTATTAGCCCTGCCTGTTCTGTTCTGATATTGCTACTTGTTTTGTTGCTTTTGTAATCGCATTGTTTTCACCAATGACAAAAAATAAATTTAAATATTAACACATACAATATTAATTAATAAATAAATCAGTTAAGTGCGAGTCAGATTCACACACGTAGGGTTCCGTACTATGTTCAATACAACTTTAAAAATATTAGTTTTTAATTTGTTTCTTTGTTAATTTGTTTAAACTAGAGCATAGTACAATATACAATGTCCAAATATCAAGTGTCTGCCTAAAACCATTAGGAGAGAAGGCCAAATTCTTCAAATTCACGATATATAGGGCACGCCCTTTTCTTTTTATTCAATTTATTTTCGTTATTTGTTGTGGCAGTAGATATTGTAAAATATAATCTGCGTAAATTTTAAATTTATATAAGACCTTTCTTTGAAAATATCAGGAACCTACCTATTGCGGTTCAAAAAATATGGCGATATACGAGAAAAACATCTTACTGTCAGAACACATATACTGTAAAAATTTCAAGACTTTACCAATTACGGTTCAAAAAATAAAGCCATATACATCCTAAGTAAATCACTTTCGGAACACCCTTTAATTTTATTATTTGTTATAGCGGCCATGGCAATTCCCTATGTATGAATATATCAATAGTCTACCTATTAAGATTCAAAAAGTAAGGCAATATACATGAAAAACATTTCACTGTCCTGTCGGAACACCCTTTTATATTCAGTAATTTTCATAGCTGCCGTGGCAACAAATCTTCTGTATAAATTTCAAGAGTCTACCTATTAGATATATTATATAAATAAGGTTATATACGTGCAAAACACATCACTGTCGAATACCATATAATTTTTACTATTTGTTTTAAAGGCCATACTTCTACAAATTCTGTACAAATTTCAAGAGTCTACCTATTATAAATCAAAAACTAGGCCATATAAATGCAAATCACCTCACTGTCGGAAAACCCTCTAATTTTTACTATTTGCTATAGAGTCCATAGTCCAATATACCATCCGTGAAAATTTAAAGATTCCATCTATTATGATTCAAAAATTTTGCCATATTCATGCTAATCACGTCACTGTCGGAACACCCTTTAATTTTAACTATTTGTTATAGAGTCCATAGTAATATATCATCCGTGAAAATTTAAAGAGTCTATCTATTATGGTTTAAAACTTAGGCAATATACATGCAAATCATGTCACTATCGGAACACCCTTTAATTTTCAGGTTTAATTTTGTATACTGGTTTATATGGTGAACATAATTTAATTACAGTGTGTAAATTTTAAGTGGTCGCCTCCTACAGCTTAAGAAATAAACACATATACGTGAATAACACGTCTCTATCGGGACACCCTATAAGTTTTAGTATTTGTTGCTATAGCGGCAACAGTTATACATATTCTGTGAAAATTTCAAGAGTCTACCTAACCAGACGGACGGACAGACGAACAGACATTGTAGCGAAAATAATAGGGTTTACCCTTTGGGTATCGGGGCACCCGAATTTAGTTATTAAGGTTATTTATGTAGAAGCCACGCAAGTCGAAACCAATTAATCTAAACGGTTAATTCTTAGGTTATTTGTGGAGCTAAATTCAAATCTGTTCTCCAAGCGGGATATCATTGGAATCCAGAATCGAGTATTAAAACAGGAAATGAAAAGCATATAATATTTTTTGAACGTAATGTATTCCTGTTCTTAATTTTTCATTCCATTACCACATTAGCAGAATAAAAGATTTAATTATCGTCACAGGCTTTTCTATTTTTCATTAAAAAGGGAGAATTAATACCCTTGGCTTTATAGCGTTTTCGCTGTTTGAATGCTTTTTCGAAATTAAATCTTTTCGAAATCAGCCTGGTTTTTTATTGCCATTTTATTTATTGAATCTTCAAATATAATTGAAGTAACAATATGTGTTCACATTTTTAAACTAAATTATATTTAATTAGGTCCAGCCAATGCCAGGCTAAAATTTAGTCTCACGGTGACCAAATGTTTAATTCTCTGAAAGATAAAGTTCTGGTCTACGATCCTTTTTTCGGCGATTTTGCAATCGAGTGGTTTAGAGGATGTCATTATTTTTGCAAATGTTATCACGGTATGAGGATTCTTCACTTCAAAGATCCATGGCAATAGGATCACTAACCTCAAGTAAACATAATCTGTGTCATCGCTCAAATCCTTTAAGATTTATGCGGCAGAATCATCAAAAACTGTAATTGTTGGAAGTGCCTTATGGCAGCTATTTAAACGCTGACACAAACCTAATATAATGGCATCAACCATTCATTTAAAATAAAAGAATCAATAATTTTTTATCAACATTAATATTTTCTTATTGTTGTTGTTTATGTTCTACTCTATTTTAGGTAGCTTTATATAAATATGTGTGTCCCCAAACTAGTTTACTCAAATTTACAAGCATTCGGTCATAAGTATCATACTGCAGATTTTTTCACAAAAATAAAATCATTTATATGTTTTCAGCTTAAAGCACCAATAAATAGAAAAAGAATTAGATTTCGAAAGAAGAATAGCAGGAAGCTAAAGTACACAAAACAAAAACGAAATTGAAAATTATTATGTGGAATTTTAGGCAAACACACAAGTACATATGTATATAAAGGGTTATCCATTAGAGACGAGTATATATTAGCATAAAAAGGTGGCTATTTTTGTTATTCTTTTTTTTAATTTTCCTATTTTTTAGACAATTTAGAGAAACGTCTATAGTAAGTTACATAAGTTAGGGTAGGTTTGGCAGCTAGCTGTGTATGCACTTAGCAATTAGAGCAACTGACTGAAGCATAAAGTGGTATTTTGCCAATCTAGCCGGATATTAGGCCAAAAATTTAAATTTAAATAAATTGTCGACAGACAACAAAATTCTGCATCGTATAGTGTATTTTCAAAGCTTTTGCTTGAGATTTGTCGGTTTGGGACACTGTCACTGTTCAAATCATGAAAGTTCAGAAAATTCCATACGTTTTGATGGCCTTTTTACGATTTTAAGGAGTTTGCAATATATTTTTTGTGGCTAAAGGAATAAAGAGTTTATATTATATATTTTGTGAAACGCTATATTAACAGTTACTTATATTCATTTTTAGAACAATTTTATTTTAATTTTTTATGATAAAAAATTTCGTTTTAGTATCCTGATCAATATAGGATACTTTTTTTCGCAAAAGTATCTTATTTCCAAGAGAAAGTGGAGAAAAGCTGTGAAAATACGCAGTTATTTTAGTAGTAAAGTAAATAAATAAACCATTACTGAAGCACTAACCACTAACAGATGGCACTTATATTTTATAAAGTAAACACATAAAGTATATACATAACCATAACATAGTTTAAGGCGGCACTAAAAAGTTTGGTTTGCATTGCTTTCAAAGCAAAATCGAACAAGATATTTCAAGCACGCTCACGAAGTGGCGGGCACAGCTAATATACAATAAAACTGTGAGTTTCTGCCTGTCTGTCTGTTAGTGTTCGCTTCACGTAAAAACTAATATATGAAGGTTAATAAAATTTTATGGAGAGGTACCTTAATATCGTGCTTCAATTATAGGATATATCTTTTGGTAAAAATATCTCAATACCAAGAAAGAGAGAGAAAAGTAGTGAAAAAACGCAAATTTTACTAATTCAATTGTACTGAAAACTTGGCAACAATTACCTTCAAAGCAAAATAAGGACGCTGACGAAGTGGCGGGTACAGCTGGTTATGAATAAATTAATTATTTTCAACTAAACTAAATACTAAAAAGTAAAAAATTACAAAAATTATTTTTATTAATATTCTTCTCTTCGACATAAAAGCTTAAAAATGAATGAGGTGGGATTGGAAGTATACTTCCCGTGCCCATAAAAACTTAAAAATTTTTGGTATTAAGGCGTATGTAATCCATTT
Organism: Phasia obesa; assembly: GCA_949628195.1. Lineage (NCBI taxonomy): Eukaryota > Metazoa > Arthropoda > Insecta > Diptera > Tachinidae > Phasia > Phasia obesa. The sequence continues at coordinate 75,907,874 of OX451218.1, forward strand.
CTCTTAATTTTAAAGGAGGTGGGACGAAAAGTTTCATTTTAGAATTTCCAGGATCCAAGTTTAGGTTTTTGAATATTCGCTGACTATAAAAGCTGCATTTGCAGAGGTAGGATTAGTTCTTCTAATGGGAACTTTTTTCTCCTTGGTCTGATTTTTTTATTTTATAGCTTTAACATAAGAGATTTTTCTGCCAAGTTTAATTAATATAGGAGCACTAAATAAATTTTCAGAGCCAATTTAAGCTAAAAAAAAAGTAATGTCTGGATAGATTGCCAAAATACCCATATGTGCGAAGGTTGGCTAAGAAGCAACAACAAATATTAGAAGGTAAGTAATAAAGAAACAACAGTAAATAGAGAGGAACAACTAGGCAGACAGACACAGATGAGTGGAAGAAAGAAACCTGTCATAGATAGCTCACTGCCGAGATATGCAATCAGTTAAGTGACTATGTCCAAAAGGAATTGATCCTGCTGGGTTCTAATAATGAAACATAAGAAAGACTCCGCGGTCTATATCCACTCAGAGGACGTGATTGATCGTTTTCTGCTCTTTCTCATCTTGGCAGCTTCTGTTCATCCTTCTCGCATGATCTCAAAATTGTCAGTGCCTAGTAGCTGTTGCTATTAAGTCGAAGCCGTTTTCTTTATTTACTTCGTTGAGGAGAAAAATAAAAATGATTATTCTCGTATGATAACTAGGCGTACATATATCATTCGATCGTCCTTTCTGATACAGTAAACTATTAGCCAATGCCTGTTCCGCAACGAAACACAACATCTGACGAAAGCATTACTGCACCAATAGATTCAGAAGAATTCAAGACCCTGATAGATATATCTGTGACTCACGTAACATTTAAACAAGACAGCACTACTTAGCAAGCTGCTGATGTCACAATGAATATTTCTAAAGTCTCTATTGAAACCCCCTTTACATCCATAGACTTATGATAATATAAATGATAGAAGCTGAGCTATAGGAAAAAGACAAATTGATAAATTTTTGGTAGTTCGAAAAGAGATTTCAATAAAATAATCAACGGAAATAAGGAAAATGTTGCATTATGATAGTACAACATATCTCTACAAAATCCTTTAGAGATTTTATTGAAATAAATTTATTGTTATTTTTTTCAATACACAAATTGACTATAAACACTACAAAATTTTTTTCAGTTGCCAATATTTGACTTTATTTAAAACCAAACAAATATCAAACAAAATCTCTAAAATAACATCAAATAATTTATAACTGGAAACTCTATAGAAGTCAATTTGTTAAACCAAAAATAAATAAACAACATGTGGTCTTCCCATAGTCAAACAAAAACCAAAAAACTCATTAAACCAATAATGTAGAAGCTTTTAACTTAGAATTTATAACATGAATTAAAAAATTGCTTTTCAAATTATTAATTGTGTTTTTATACCCTTCACCAGAGGTAGAGGGTATATGTATATAAGTTTGTCATTCCGTGTGTAATTTCTACAATATTCATTTCCGACCCCATAAAGTATATCCATTCTGAATCCTTATACATAGAGAAGTTGATTAAGTGATGTCCGTCGTTCCGTGTTGACGTTGAAATGTCATTTGCCAAGGCGCCACACGAGGTATAGAAAATTTAAGCCCACCAATCTACAAGGAATAGTTTCTATAATTTTGGGATTGCAATTCAGCAACATCGTATCATCCTGTTGGAGGCTGCGGGCATAAAACCACGCCCACCTATATATTTTCTGGTTCTTTTTATTTTTTCCGGTTATAATGATTCTGTTTTGGTTTTTTTATTAAACAAATATTAGACCCAGATCGCAAGTGGTGCATACAGATCTCGGGGGATCTGTAACCTCCTACGAGGACCGATTTTGTGTTTAGTTTTAGATTTGTAATTTGATTTGTATTAAAGGCTTTTGAGAAAAGCAATACACATAGAGGTAACCAATGTGCCCACAGGATGCCCACTGGTAACCAGGAGCAGTTAAAAGGCACATGGGCGGAAATTTGAAATTTTTTAAGGTGTTTTTTTGCTTTAGTTGGACCATTCTAACTCAATATATATATATTGAGGAAGGTCCTTAATTTAAAAAAAAAATGTTCAAACAAATTTAAATGTTTTTTTTTTTAAATTAAAAAAAAATTTAAATAACTCCAAAAAAATTTACAAAACATGTTCAAAAATATATTTTTACAGAAAAAATTTCGAAAATTTTTTTTTATAAATTTTCGAATAATTTTTTTTTTTTTTTTTCATTTTCGAAAAAAAATGTGACAGACTTTTTGACAGCCTGTACGATTTGGTAATCTTTTGAAAAAAGTCATAAAATAGTATTTTTTCATGTAAACGGCGACAATTGTAGCCAACGGAATGTGTTTAATAATGCGTTTTTTCTTATACGACTTATTTTAATTTTTACAATATGGATAATGCTGTACATTTTTGTTTAAATAAAATCACCGTGATGAAGGGTATAGAAGATTCTGCACAGTATAGAAGATTCGGCACGGCCGAAAAATGTTCAAAAAGTTTATTTTCATGGGTGTTGTTATGTTGTCATTCTGGGCTTCTATTTGTAGTATCCGCCTTATAGGGCATTATCTCTCCTTCCTAATGAGATGTAAGGGCTAGCGAATGTAGATGATAGTTATTCAAGTCTCTTTTAATAAATTAACGCCTGTTTCGCGATTCGAATTTTTAATATACAATCGATCAATCGCTAGGGAAAGAAAAAGATCAGTTAGAATGTGGGTCACTGATTTCCTGGATATCATAGCTACCAGATTAAGAGGCCAGATAAGAGAGAACATCTATCGCTAATAAAATTTTTAATGGTGTGCTGTTTATCATTAATGTAAAGAAAATAGTAATATTAAAGCAGACTGCTTCCTTAATGGGTCTCTTTCCGACTCCCTTCCTTGACTTTAATGATTTTAGACCATATAAGCACCTTACTGGCCTTTCTGCCAAGGGCCACTTTTAAAACAATTCGAGCATGCCTAAACGTCTTGGTCACCCTCCATCTTTTCAAGTTTAATGAGTTCACCCATTTCGGACCTTCGCTCGCATCAGGTCATTTCCCAGTGTGACTCTGAGTTCTAATCCACATAAATTTATAGCAGATCCCCTTTAGCTAGTTAGTCTGCTGCTTCATTTCGAGCTGTGTCTTTAATCAATGTTACCTCAATACCCAAGGCACATATGTTACGTTTTAAAACACATTCTAGCACTACTTGACTGGTTTTCAAGTGCAATGAGAACCTTCGTGCAACGCAGATTACTGGAAAGGTTGAACTCAGCTGAGTATACACCTGATCTGGATCTACCGTCCATATGAATCAACCATAAAAATGCTGATGTCGTTCTTCTAACATTAATTGTGTTTAACGCCTTCAGCAATGAGTATCCAATGCAGTATTTTTACTATTTTTCTTCTACTCATGCGTTCTATCAAATTTGGGCTTCCCTAACGACCTTACTAACTAGGTCCTGAATACTTTTAAGCCCAATTTTCGGCCCAAAATTATGCAAAAATGTAGTGATATTAGTGCCAGTCACTTTGTTTTGTGTTTGAATACACGAGTGGTGAGCCATATGGAAACCTCGCCAGGTCAACCGGTTCGTAACATAAATTTGTTTTTTTTTTCAGTTTGAAGCTGGGGTAGTGTTCCATAATTGAATTCCATATTGATTTGAGAATCGAATTGTAAAGTAGAATTTTGCAACCAATGCTAAGTACGGTTCATTTGCGTTAATTTTGATTCTATATGGCTTTTCCAAGGAAGACGACGATCAAGATCTATACCCAGGTATTTGAACTACGAGAGTTGAAGAATCATAGGTTATGTATGCGAATAAGAGAGCATGATTTTTCTTCTTCAATAGCTTTGCGTGTGACATCTTCAGGTAGATTGGTTATAATTATAATTTTATGGTAAAATCGTGAACTAAACTTAAAATTTTCTGAAAATCAGAGGGCCCTTCAAAAAAGGTTGCATCAATTTTTGTCCAATGTCTCATTCATTTCAGGTGATAGTGCCTAACTTTGTTCGCCAATAATGTAACTGAGAATTCGATGAAAAAAATTCTATTAACATTTTATTCCATAAAAATAATGTATTCCTACACGTTCAGATTGTATTTTTATGTTTACAAAAGTTTTTCAGTTTTAAAGTGGCTACAAATTTAAAGTGGAAAAATTAAAAAAAAAAAAAAATTTTATTATTTTGCCAAAAAATGTTAATAGAATTTTGTACGACCATATATTATTTTTAATCGAATAAAAAATTAAGAAATGTCAAGCTCTAAAAATTTGTAAATGCAAGGTTCCCAACTTAAAGGCCACTTAAGGCTATACCTGTTAAGTGAATGGAGCCCGGGATAAATACTCACATACTCCCGGGATAAATGCTCACATACTCCTCTCCTCTTCAGCTGTATGAAACGGTTGAATTATTTTCAAAAATATTTGATCCTGTCCCATTGTACATTGTTGATTATGCAACAAAAAAGAAAATTTTGTGTTGTAAAACAGTTATAATATGGCAAGCGTAAATGCTATATAAATTCGAATCACATTTCTCAACAAATTTCGAATCAGATTCGGCATCTGGTTCACTACTTATATGTTAGAGGCCAGAACTAACAATTCAAGAGACTACAACTAAGTCCCACTATTTGTAGAAAAATAGGGATAGGCTCGAACCTGAACTTGGTTTAGCTTTATAGTTACTTGTATGGTGGCAGCTAAAACCTTTCAATGGTTTAGCTGTATAGCCCTGAAAATATGTTTAAAGGTTTAGCACTGGCGGACATTAGACAGAGAATCATAGGCAGTTATTATTTAATATTATTTTACCCTTTAGGCTAGCGATTTTGAGGTCTCAATGATAAAGAGAGGGGTTACTTAAAACTAACTACGTTCTTATAGCTATGTTTTTATAAATTTTAATAAAAAAAGTGAGAAATAATTTTCACATCATTTTATATTTATTTGCAGCGTTATATGAAAAAAAATATTTCAAAATACAACTACATATTTCTATTGCAAATATACTTATTTTTTTTTTTTTTTTAATTTAAAAAATTTCTTTGCAGATACTGTTACAAAGTCATGTCCTTTCTTTTTAGCATCGGGCATTGTTCTCCTGTTAAGTTTCATTGTATTTCTAATACCAACATGTTCACATCAAAATAATTTATATTATTTTAGTGCTGGCATCATGTTTATTGTATCAGGTAAGCAAAAGCTTCTTATTTTATAATATTTTCTACCACTTATACTAACAAACATACTACGTAATAATATCTACTACGTAAGCCATACAAAATACCATTACACACTACTTATATGTACATATGTATATGAGTTTTAGTTATGAACTTATTTTCTAATATTAAGAGGAGCATGTTTTGATAAATTGAATTTATTTTGAAGTCCTTACGGAGCAGCAATTATGTGTTAATTGTATAATAATAATTTAAATAACTATTGATATAATAATTTCAATAAGTATAGAATTAGATTTTGAGTGTTATTGAACAAAATAAATAAAATCTTATGAGAAACCAATTTAAAATAAAACTATGATGTATTTTACAGATTGAAATAATATTATTGATTTTAGAATTTTGCTTGTGGTTTAACCGATAACCTTTGCAATGCCTGCTGTTCAACAAAATGGTCTAATATATTCTTTCATAAGTGGTTTTTATAGTATCCTCAGTACATTACCAACTAACAGCAAGTATTCACATCTTTACTCTAAAATTAAATTAATAATTATTTAAGTCCAGCCATAGATAGACAAACATTTAATTTATTGTGACTGCTTCAATTTAACATTTAAATCTTTCCTATTCAGCTAAGAAATATAGAATGTGATCAATATTGTTTAACTAATGTGTTAAGACGACGGCACTAGGTTGGGATAAGAGCTTTTTTTTGTACGTGAAGTAATATTCAGGCAAATATGCCATCCAATTAATTGTATAATTTTCTTTAGGGAAAGGGAAATTATACAATTATACAAGGGAAAGGGCTTCGAAAAAGAAAGTTTGTGAAATAAAGAAAAGCTTCACTTTCGGCAACTCTGCAATTGCACATCATAATTATTTAAAGATCGATTCTGGTGTCAAGTTGGCATACTAATTTTGCAGCTGCATAACTATATTATTAATATTTTACTTTAGTGCTATAGGGTTATACCGGCGAAGGAGGGCGCTGTGATATATATAAAGTGTGATTAAATTTTAATGGCCGATGTTGATTTTGAATAAAAACACAAATTTTTTAGGAAATTATTGTCATTGCTCCTTATTTTGATAATAATGGTATGGTTCAATTATGTATGAAACAAAATATCGGCCAAATGGTCGCACCGATCTCGGCGGCACACCTCCATCTGATGCTCCAAATTTTCGATGACGCTTAGTTGAGGTTCTATGCCATTAATTTGCCGAATTATCTCATCCTGTAGCTCTTGAATTGTTGCTGGCTTATCGACGTATATCTTTTCTTTCAAATAACTCCAAAGAAAGGAGTTCAACGGTGTCAAATAACATAATATTGGCGGCTAATTGATATCGCCACCACATGAGGTAACACGGCCATTGAATTTGTCGGGCAAAAGAACTATTGTTTCGTTAGCTGTGTGGCAAGTGGCACCGTCCTGTTGAAAACAGATATCATCCACATCCAAATCTTGCAATTCGGCCCATAAAAAGTTCGTTATCATCTCACGATAGCGAACGCCATTCACAGTTACTGCCTGACCGGCCTCATTTTGGAAAAAATACGGCCCGATGATGCCGCCAGCCCATAAACCACACCAAACAGTCACTCTTTGTTGGTGCATTGGTATTTCGACAATCACTCTTGGGTTATCATTCGCCCAAATGCGGCAATTATGCTTATTGACGCATCCACTGGGGTGAAAATGTGCCTCTTCACTGAAGATGATTTTCTTCGAAAATTGATCATCCACTGTTGCCATTTCTTGCCGCGTTGCTTGATTGTGTATCTTTCCATGATATTTAAATTGAGTTAGTCTGAAATTGAGAAATGTCAAATTAAATGCAGAAAAAAACTTGACGATTAGATGTGGTTCACATTCAACATCGGCCAATTTAGCCACCTGATACTTGTAGGAATATAAAAAAAAACTAATACATATCAGAAAAAATTTTCGTTAATGGCTGTCGCGACTGGTATATGAACCATGGCGACTCAAGCCAACATGTATGCTTAATAGTCCTAAGCTTACCGTACCCTCTTTCGATTAGTTTTAGTAAATAATATATTTCAACTTTCTAATTGATCTAATTTTTAATAAACAATGTTTGATTCTTCTTAAATTTTTTCTCCACTTAATACGCAAATAATACTATTCACATGAATTAAAAATTTCAAAATTTACTTTCTTATGCTAGAAAATTGCAAAATAGCTATGTGGCAAGTGGTACCGTCCTGTTGAAACCAGATATCATCCACATCCAAATCTTCCAATTCGGCCCATAAAAAGTTCGTTATCATCTTACGATAGTGAACACCATTCACAGTTACTGCCTTACCTGCCTCATTTTGGAAAAAATACCGCCCGATGATGCCGCGAGCCCAGAAACCGCACCAAACAGTCACTCTTTGTTGGTGCATTGGAATTTCTACAATCACTCTTGGATTATCATTCGCCCAATTGCGGCAATTATGCTTATTGACAAATCCACTGAGGTGAAAATGTGCCCCATCACTGAAGATGATTTTCTTCGAAAATTGATCATCCACTGTTGCCATTTCTGTTACTTAAACAAATCACCGTAATAGATACGCAAATAAAACTATTCACATGAATTAAAAATTTCAAAATTTACTTTCTTATGCTAGAAAATAGCACCATTTTTTCTAAAAATTTCTGAATGACTGATTCATTTATGTAATTGTAAAAAGTGTTATACACAGTGACAGATGTGGTTTGAATTAGTAAAGGGCGCGTGAAAAACATATCGATATTGTATTGATTTTATCGATCAATCGACCATCTCTGTTTGATTTAATCCACTGCATATTAAGAGAGAACTGTTTTAATCGTCCAGGGGACATCTGACACGCCTTTAGCTAGATAGCATTTTTCTTATATAAGTATCTAATATTCATTAGATACTTATATAAGAAACAGTCTATATTTGATGTGCTCAAAGAGAAATAGTTTAAGCCCACTGGAAAAACTTTTCATGTGCAGATAAAATTTATTAATAAACATTAACAATATTTTTTCACACACATAGAGATTGATAGTTAAGGTTACTTCGAAAATGTTGTTGTCATAGGGTTGTAATCACCAACCTATTGTGATTAACGCATTGTTGCCATGTTAACAAAAAATCATGAACACAAGTAAAGTGTAATTTTCCATTTTATAAACATTTTAGTGCAATTTTTCTTAAACTAGCAGCACGAAGCCAGAACCTAAAACTATATCGAATTTGGATACTCCAAAGTAAATATCGACATATATGTAACTTTTACAAAAATCTGCAAAAAATATATCGATAGTTTTGTGAAAAATTACGGATATTTCGATATACGAGTATTTGCCCAAACCTAGTGTTATCGCTGGCGGCGACAGCCGTTCGAAAAAGGGCGAATTTAACAACCAAATAAAAAGAGTCAAGTTTCTAATTAATTGGTTTAGGTGTTTATTTCTATTTAAAAAATATTACAATTAACAAATGTAAATATACATATAAGAACAAATGTACTTACCGCAGTGCTTTCCTTTAACGAACTAATTTTACTTGTTAAAATAATTTAAAGTTGAGCCAAAAATTCTTTATGTATTAAATATATCAAAAAATAACGGGCCAACTTAACGAAACAAAAGCACTGCAGAATACTATTGTTACACATAAAACTAACTGATCATTTACAATCATACATATGTATAAACAAATAGGAAAAAAGGGAATAAAAATTCATAATATGAATATACATAAATGATCAAGAGACAAAATAACTAGACATTTAGGCAACTCACAGACTGACAAATCAAAATAAATAAATTCAAACAAAATAATAAATGTTTCAAGTTTTATGAGCCATTAAGCGACACCTGGTATAAAAACTAAGGAAGGGTTTTTCTTCATGTTTTGATACTTAATAATTTTTGAAACCTGTTCTCTATTAATTTCTTATAAGATTTTTGTAAGTCAATATACCATCAGGACGTTTAATAAGTACAAGGACACTGAGAGTGCTTCCGGTGATAGGAGGGAGAGTTGCCTTACCAGCAAGGGTGGTAGAGAAGGCGTCTTAATAAATTAAGTAGGTGACAAATTGCAAATTATAGTTGCTGAAGCTCTCAAACTGAAGAACATCGTACACCGTATGGAAACGGGCAATTACAGAAGTGTATATCCCTAGAACAATCATATGCAAGGAACAACGAACATTCTTAACCTCTTTTGTTAGGGCTAAAAATCACCAGAGGTAAAATTACACTCAACATCGTAGAGCGCAGTTTATAGCAATCTGTAAAATTATTGTTTACTAGAGTTGTCCTTGTCTTTTCCCTATCTTTTATATTCACGAATATTCGTTTATATTTGGGTATTTTTTTCACAATTTTGGGCCAAATTTCCATTTTTCTTTTTTGGGCAATTTTTCATTTCTTTAAAGCGATTATTCATTCAGCAATTTTTGTAAATTTTTAGAGTCAACCTATTAAGGTTAAAAAAAATTAAAATCACCTCACTATCGGAACACCCTTTACTTTTGTAGTATTTGTTGTTGTTACAACCACCCTAGGAATACACATTCTGTTAAAATTTTAAGATTTAAACTAATACGGTTCCAGAGGTAGAAGGCGCTGACAGATGGACAAACATTGTAGCGTAAACAATATGATTACGTTTTTACCCTTTGGATTAGAAACCGTAAAAATAAAAGTTTTACCACAATTATTTTTGAGAACTATGAGATGAAATGAAATGAATTAATGAGCTGAACTGAACTGAGGAGCTGAATGGAACTAAGGAGCTGGTATGAGTTCATTGTGATGATCTGATGATGACTTAGGTCATTTGATTGATTAGTTCAACTAAACTAGGTTCATGAATCACACTACTCTAGTCTACTCCTTATAGACTGGGCGTAAAACATGTTGGCCACATTCTGACCCCATCCAATCCACTAATGATTAGATATTTTATTCTGATACTAGCTGTGCCCGCCACTTCGTCAGCGTCCTTGTAATATTTTGTTCGATTTTGCTTTGAAAGCAATCCACACCAAAGGCCCTTACGTTTTTAGAACCGCCTTAAGATATGCTACATGTCAGTTTATGTATTTTTTTTTACTTAATAAAAAATAAAGTATGCATATCCGGTTAGTTCAACGGCGTACTTTCACTGCTTTTTCTCCACTTTCTCTTGGAAATCAGATCTTTTTGCTGAAAAAAGTATCCTATATTAGGATCAGTATAGTTAGGTATCTTCTCACAAAATTTTGTTAATATCCTCTAGTAGTTTTTACGTGATGCACACGTAAAAGAAAAGCAGACAGACAGACAGACGGACATTAATTACTATTTTATTATATGTATAGATTACTGTATTGAAGAAGTATTCAGAACTAGAAGAACTATAAAAATTGACACGATATTGACATAATATTGGGAGCCTTTAATGCCGAGGTTGGTAATAAATCCATTTCAAATGTTGCTGGAAATTTCGGTTTAAAAATAAGGAATGTATTTGAAAGTAAAGAATAAAAGAGGGGAAAGTTTTTAACTAATTTTTCTGCCTACCAGATTGTACACCTAGAGTTTTCAACAAAATAGTGTTTGAAATACCGTGCGAAACAGTTTGCTAACAACACTTAATCTCAACATTACCTCGATTAAAAGTTTATATCAAAACAAACAAACTAACCCTAAAAAACTCATGTTTAAAAAGCAAAAAATTTATTATCAGTGATTATTAACGAGAAATTACAATCAATTATCAATTACAACTGTGGCTTAATGCTAGAAAAAGTTTTTAAAAATCTTCTCTCCTAGTTAACCGTTTGCTCTTAGCGCCCTTCTGTTGGAAGAGTATCAATAAGAAAATTATTTTAATTTATATTCGTTTAAAAATCTGCACAAAAACAAAATAGTTTTTAAATGTCAAAACTTTATTTCAAATAAAACTCACAACAGAAGAATTCTAAGTGAATGGCAATGAATGAATAAAAGAAAATACAGAAATTATACACACAAAAAACACTATTTAAGTATAATTTAGCACCAATACTAAAACAAACATAGACAATACATTAAGAACTAACAACCAGCTAAATTCATAGCAAAACTTAGAAAAGAAATCCCCCAACAACAACAACAACCTTAAAAACCCCACAAAACATTAATATTCATTTCAATTAAACTTTTCTCTCTGTTTTGGCTTCGACTTTTTAACTTTTACTTAAACTTTTATTTTTAATTACTTTTAAAATCTTTGGCTTTAGTTTTTCTTAACTTTTTCAACAAAATCCTTACAATTATTTCTCTTTTCATGCATTCAACCAACCAACAACCAACGCCACTAAATCATTAAATTGAAAAAATAAATAAAATAAAATAAAAAACTACAAAACGAATGTGGAACTCATGGACGATTAAACAAAATGTATTAAAAAAGGTTTACTCATGCTTATTGGTCTAATCGCTTATATATCCATTCTAAAGGCTGAAATTGGGTCAAAGTTGCGTCCAAGGTCAACACTACAGCCGCCTCTATTTAAAGTAACATACGGCCAAAGTTTCTTTTTGTTCGTCTTTGGTTTTATAGCTACAGAATTTGTCGGCTTGTTAAATATTTTTCTTTACATCAGTCTGCAGGAAGTTGGTTACTATAGTGTAAGTACGAAAGTATGTATACAAAGCTTACTAGTTAAGTGTTAATCTAGGCTAAATAAACATAAGAGTATATACATTTGTATGAAACAACAGAGCCAAAGAAGTTTGAAAAGCATTCGTAGAATAATATATATTTTTATTTATAATTTAGGTTATTTTATAGACAACATCGTAATAAAACAATAACGATTGTTGTAACTACTTTAAAATATAATTTATATAATTCATAGTGTGTCTGGATTTAAAACATGACTTAAGGGAGTTTGCTGGACTTGTCAAATTTGTGTGTAAAAGAGAGTGAATGGTATTGCCAAAATATAATATATGACCTTGAAGAAAAAAAAATACGGATTAAATGTTGTATGACTCCTTTAGACCCAAGAATGATAGAAGACAAAATTACGCCATACGCATGTTTTCCCGTTAGATAGCGTTTTTCGGTCAATATAAGGTTGCAAAATCTGTAATCAACAAATTGCTTCAAATAAGTATGTACGAAAAAATCTAAGTAATAGGCAAACATTGGCAACCATGCAAATAAACTCTAAACATTTTTATTAAAAAAAGCTCTCATAATTTATGGTTATTCTCTCAATCAGAATTATTAGCCAATAGGAAGACAGTTTCGTGACGTCATTAGGCCGACATGCGCAGAGAATTTCAATTTTATTTTCGTGATAGAGTAACCTTGTCTTCTATCATCCTTGTTTAGACCTCATTGGATCAGGAATGCCCTTTTCGTAATGCTACCAGTTTTTTAAAGAGAAAAGTATAAGTAGCGAAATACAACCAAATATATCGCAAAAAAATAATAAATAAAATAAGAATAAAAAATTTCGTAAACAAAAGATTAAACTCAAAACAGCTGTTTTCATTTTATTATGTTTTTTTTTTTCAATTTGCTTTATCGTGTAAAACCAACAAATAAGAATTTTAATGAAAATTCATATATTGGTGGAGCACTATGCAAACTCAAATTATCATAAATAATAGACGTTAAATCCAAAGTCTTGAGTGTTATATGTTGGAGTACTGTATAAAACTAAAGGTACTTTATAGGAGCTGAATTTGGGAGTTTTGACTGCTTATACGAAGGTGTATGTTCGGTTAAGATCCTTGACGAGATGCAATACAATCAGTCATCTTAAATTATCGTATAAATTTGGGAATTGTGACTGCATAAACAAAGGTGCACAAATGAGTACACGTTTGTACTTTGAGCACTTTTTATTTCATAAATATAAAAGTAATAAAGCAAATCCAAAAATTTGTATTGTCGTTTATTAAGTACCTAGTACTTAATAAAATTATATAAAATTTGTAACAAAATGCATAAGCACCAAGAAAAAAAACGAAAAAAACGAAAAAAAACAAAATAACTCTTATGTAATCAATTTGCACCTCTGCATTTTTTTAAGAATTTTTCAATATTATTGCTTCTTATTAGTTTTTTTTTTAAGAAGACATAAACTCGACATTATTATTTAAATCGCGTGTGGTGAAAACATTGTTCAAATTTTTGAACAAAAATCAAATAAACTTTCAAAATCCACCGAGGAGAGCATCCGGGCCATGACTGAAAGAGGCTGTTCTACCCGGGAAATTGCAAAAGAATTTAAAGTGAGTCAATCAGCGGACACACGTCTAATGATAAGAGAAATTAGAGTTTTTAACACCAAAAGATGCTTCGTTAGCAATTCGTGACATTGTTTATATTGCAGCAGTAAAAAAACAAAAACCTGCATTGTTGGAAAAAAATTAAAGGCATGGTTAATATTTGCCAGTGGACGACTGGAAATGTGTGATCTGATCAGACAAATCCAAATTCAACCGTTTCCAATCCGACGGTAAACAATATTGCTAGCGCTGCCGTGGTGAAAAAATTCAAAAGCGCCATGTTTATGGTTTACGTGGTGGGACCTTGGATCACTGCAAAAAATTGATAATATAATGAAGAAAGAAGACAATTTGAGGATTTTGCAGACTCATCTTCCCGCTTTTGTAGATAAGAGCGTCTATCCTGCAGAAGAAGTAATTTTTCAGCAGGATGGTGATCCAAAACACACGTCCAAAATCGTGAAAGAATGACTTGGTAAGCAAAATGTTCAATTAATGCAGTAGCCAGCACGAATTCCGCACCTCAATCCGATTGAGAATTTGTGGTCAATCGTGAAGAGACGATTGGGACAGTAACAATTAATAATGAATGGAAGAATATCGTCGCAATTATTCTTAAACCACGTAAGTGCCAATAAATCGTTTTTCAGAAAACGAAAAAAAACTTAATAACTTCTTTAATATGGGTTTCAAAATAATTTTTTTTTTTTTGGGAAACATGGTTGTGCGACTCTCTAAAGGGAAAAGAAACTTTTGTTTTTTTTAATTTTTTATTTACAATTAACTGTAGCCAAATCTGTCGCTTACGTGGTTTTGGCGCAATCAGCAACTTACAAATTTCTGTGTGTAAATTAACATTTATTTTTATATTTATCAAAAAAAAACTTTTAACTATACCAAAAATGCTCTAATTGGCCTGAAACTTTGCTGATTTTATTAATCTCCAATACAAAAAACTTAGTGGTTGAGACTTTAACATTTTCAACTTGAAATATAAATACAATTATATTTTGCATGCAAATGTCATTTGTATGGGACTTACGAGGTATGGAAATGGATTTATTTATTTTTCATACAAACTTGTTAAGATGAAAATGCAGTCTGGTGGCAAATGTTATTTTCTACCATAAAAACCAAAAAGTCAATTTCGAAAAATTGCCGCTTACGTGGTTTAAGAAGAAACGCGACGATATTCCAAAAGAAATTGTACAAAAATTGGTGGAGAGTATGCCAAATCGCGTAAATAATGTCTTTACGTCATTTTGTAGTTAATATATCCAAATTAAGGTAGCCAAAAAATTATGTTGAAATATTGATAATTGTGGGCATGGCATGCTGTCAAACTTTTTTTTTAATTTAAGAAAAAGGTGTTTTTCTTTGGTTTTTTATCAAAATTAAATGGTTACTACTCGCAAGCTATCATCGATAATGGTCTGCGGTTTTTTTATAATGTTGGTAGAATTATTGTCTTTAGTTGTTGTAAGTAGACACAGCTCTAGCGTTTAATATTAGGGGCGTTATGAAATATTTATGAAACTACTATATTTTCCTCAAATTTAAACTTTAGTGGAATAGAACTTCTAGGGAACAAAAGGGAACAAGAAACGTATACAACCACGAGAAAGGTTGAAGTGTCCTCTTTAAGGCTATATATACTTTTGCAGCCGCCACGAGCCGCCTGTAGAACACTTTTTTCATTTTAATGAAATTACTCGAAAAAAATTCATATACAATGGTGTATTAAATTTTCACTTTTTTGCCTAAAAGTTTATTTTTTTTTAGTTTAGGCTACGTATAACTAAAAAAATAAATATAATACCTTCGAAAGGGTTTATGGCTTTGTTTTGATCAGCAAAAAATAAGTAATAAAATTATCACAATGGGCTCTACAGGAAGCATATGATCTCTTTCTAAATTTACCTGTTATCAGTGTGTGAAGAACATGTATCTAAAAATTTATAAAAGTACGGATTCGTTAAGGGATTACTCAGTAATAACTTAATCCTTTAAGTCTACGGATAAAACATAACAAAAGCAAATAAAAATATTCAAAAGAAAATGGAGAGCTTCAGTTATAAAGAACTAGTCGAAGTGTATTTTAGAAACAAAAATCAGGAAGATGTTCTTAGTTACGTTAAAATAAAATTAAACTTAAATTCGTGTAGCACCAAAATGCAAGAGCAATTATATAATTTCGTCAAAGCACTAAAAAAACGCTACAAAGAAGTTATGTACAGTAAACAAAAATTTTATATAAAAAGTGCAAAGTGGTTAGAAGGTCAACTTACTGTCGGTGCAGAAACAGCAAAGCAAGATAAGGCTGGAAGACCACGCAAATCATTAGTGGACAATTGCAGCGATAGATCTAAGAGGCGGAAGCTTAAAGATATTAACGATGCCTTTGGTTCTACAAATATAAAAGAATCTTTCCTACATCAATTACGATCACAGAACCAATTTACAAAAGTGGATATCATTGAAAAAGTTGTTAAAGCTAGTCCACCGAGAACAAAACGGATTCTTAAAAGTATACCAACTCCGAATGATGCAATACAGTACACAAATGAGGAGGCATTAGCATTATTTCTGGATTTGAAAACAGCAATATATTAAACTCAGACAGCGTGCGATTGAAAAAGGCTCAAATATATATCCAGCATATCATCACATAACCGCTGCTAAAATGGACTGTTTGCCATCAAAGGACACTATTACAATCACACCAATTTCGGCAGAGGTACAACTACAATCTCTACTTGATCACATAGCCGCACGCTTGCTGCAATCAATAACAGGAAATGAGTTGAAGAAATACGGAAACACAAAGTTAATTCTTTTTTGTAAATGGGGATGTGATGGTTCTTCGGGACAAAAACAATATAAACAAGCTGTATGTGAAAATATTTCTGACTCAGATATGTTCATGGTATCATTTGTACCATTGCGATTGAAAAAGATTTTGGAAGATTCAGAGCCTTCGACTAGTACAACGCAAACAATGGATATTTGGAAAAATGAGACACCATCTTCTACGAAATACTGCAGGCCAATCAAATTTCAATTCAAAAAAGAAACAAATGATGTTATTAATAAAGAAATTAGTGATATCAAGGCCCAAATTACAGCACTACAGCCATTACAATTACAGTTAGATGGGCAGCAAATTAAAGTAAACTACCAGTTAGTCCTGACAATGATAGATGGAAAAGTGGGCCAGGCTTTGACTAACACGAAGGCTGCATCCAGCTGCATTATATGCCAAGCAACATCAACCCAATTAAACCAAGTCCCAGCAAAATCATTAGATAATACCGATGCATATGAATTTGGATTATCACCACTACACGCAAGAATACGACTTATGGAACACATACTAAAAATCAGTTATGATTTGGATTTCGGGTCTTCAGGATCAATAAGAAACAACGTGACCAACAAAGAGTTAAGAAGTTCAAAAAAGAAACATGTTCAAGATGAATATCGCAAACGTGGACTGATTATAGATCAGCCAAAACAAGGGTCAGGCAATACAAATGATGGCAATACCGCAAGAATATTCTTTTCAGATCCAGAAACAGCATCTGAAATAACAGGAGTGGATTTCAACCTTAATTTCAGATTTAAAATAAGACTAGAATTACTTGCGTGCAATGAAGAAATTGACTGTAGAAAATTTGGAGATTATGCTAAGGAAACTGCAAAAATATATACAACTAACTACCCATGGAGAAATATGTCTTCAACAGTTCACAAAATCCTTTATCATGGTGAAGATGTCATTTAATATCATTTGGTGCCACTTGGAGATCTATCAGAGGACGCTCAGGAAAAAAGGAACAAGGATTACATATTTTATAGAGAGCACAATACTAGGAAAATTTCACGGAATTCAACAAATGAACATCTATTTAATATATTATTGGCAACGTCAGATCCGTTCATATCCAGTATTCGAAATCAATGGAAAGTGGACCATCGGGTTTTAGATGAAGAAGCCAAAAAACTACTAAAGAACAGAAATAGCACGGAATATTTAAGTCAAATGAATAAAAATTATATTTTCTTGTTGCTTAACCAAAAAAAAAAAATTTTTTTTTTGGGGGGGGGGGGGGGGGTGAGGTGAAGCTAGCGCAGAAGATCCGAGTACATTTTCCATTCGTCATGAAAGCTTAAAAATTAATTTTTTATGCAATCTAGGCTTAGGTAATACAATTTGTTAATTATTGACACTATTTTTCATATAATATGCTATATAAACGCCCACAAAAAGGGGGCGGGGTCCAAAAATAAATTTTTATGATTTTCTGGATCCAGGGTAAAGACCTTGAACCTTCTTTGACATAAAAATGTTTCATTTGCTTAACAAATTTACAAAAAACTTGTAAAAATGTGTAGTTTTTCAGGGGTTGGTTTAGTTCTTCTTAGGGGAATTTTTTTCCCCCTGGTCCGATTTGGCCCATTTACGAACTTAGCCTGCCCTATCCTTCAAGATATATATGTACCAAATTTCAAGGGTCTAGCTCTTTTCGTTTAGACTGAATCGTGTTCATACAGACAGGCGAATGGACGGACGGCCGGATGGACAGACGGACGTATGGACAGACGGACATAGCTATATCGTCTTAGATTTCATCACTGATCAAGAATATATATACTTTTTTGGATCTTAGAGGGATATTTTACTATGTTACACACAGAATAAACCCATATTTCACTCTGAAAGTTAAAAAAATTAAAATGTTCAATTTTGACCTCGAATTCCTTAAAAAGTCCTTAATCAATTTTAATGTAATTAAAACTGAATCAAGCTGAGCTAAATATCTATCCATTAAAAAAAAATTATTTCAATATTTTGATCGGTTCAAAAGTTACAGTATTTTGGCCAACGAAAAACGATTTTCAGCCACTGTGCGGTGCAAAATTGAGTACATTGGAGTTGTTTTCGTTTTCTTTATTTTTTTCTTAGATAACGATGCTTAAGTTTTGAATTTTACACTGTTTTTTTAAGTACCTAATACTAAATAAACTGCAAAAAATAAAATTTTTAATTTGCTTTATTACTTTTATTACTGACATAAAAAGTGCTCAAAGTACACACTTGCACCTCACTGTAAGTCGGCTGGAGGAGGTCAAACAACTATTATTTTAAACTCTTCATATCGGATATCCTGGGAAATTTGCGAACTGCTAATACCTTTTATTTATTTAAAACAAAAATATATATGTACCTATGCTCTTTACTATAAATTTTGATATTATTTTCTCTTGGATTGAAACAATGACAAATTTTATATCTAAGGAAGGAATAGTGTTATGGAAATCAAGTTTATGACTAATAAGTTTTTAAAACATCATCAGATTGCAGATCACCTTAATCGGCTCATGTAGTTTTTGATAGCTTGTTTACCTACTCTTGATACCTGTCGACGTCCAGTTATAATATAAACTAATTCTACATTACTCTACATTACCCTACTGTCTTTGTTGGTTAATAGGACTACGGTCTTTAATTTCCAATTAAGAAATCTGGGAGAGATTGATAAGAGTGCCACGAGTACCACGGAGTAAACCCTTAATATACACCTGCTGCAAGGCCAGTAAGTTGCTTTTATAATATCGGGTTACCTTAAGCTGGATAGTTACATCAGCTGCAGGTCATTGAAGCCTTAATTATCATCTGCCCAAAATATAAAACTAAGAACACAAAACTTACAAATATTGTTTGCATTGCGTTAGGCTTACGACCCGAGGGCTAAAGGTGGATACATTAGCCTTAGATATATGTAAGCAACTACGAGAGATTCTGTGATGATGAGAATGTCGGTAGGTAACAGTCGTTAGTCTGGAATCACTATACTTGAGAGTAAGGGCTACTGAGAGAACAAGCCCCAATTAAAGCTCCATATATTTAATCAAGCATCTTTCTAGTTTTTTATTCCCTGCAAATTATAAGATTTCTCAAGTCGCTTAAAACAAGTATTTGTTTCAATAATTAGCTCTTTGGTTTACTCAAATTTCTAACCAGACAACCATTTCTGCAGAATTGATAAGAGGATTTAGTCTTAAAGCGCTTAATATGAAAAATATGCTGGATGGTTTAGCAGTTTGCGGCGCAATTTATGATTATAATCATAGATACTATACCCGTGCAGTGTCTTGCTGGAACAGCACTTTGTGCTTCGTTAGAAGAGGTTGATTTTGCCACAAATCAGTATTGAATCTGTCCAAAAGAACTGAAATTTATTTAGTGGTAATTATTATATCTTTTTCAAAGTAATCTACGAAAAACATCGCTTACACCCTAACAAATTTCGCCCATTACCTCCTTGTTCAACAGACTTAGCCTTCTTTTGCCCACAACCAGAGATCAAATAACAATCACTATTTTAATTGTTCTTTAGTCTCTGCTATGTAGTCGTGGATCTACTCACAGCTACAAAACGTTGTAAAAACTGTTTCGAATCGTTCTATATTATTCTCTGGATTTTATCGACTATTTTTATCGCGACGTCCTCTTTTGGGCGATCCGAACGTTTGGCATCATATGTGCTGGTACAACCACTAGGGTACTCACTTTTTAACCATTCAAGTTGATGGTGGAGAGTTCCCATAATATTTTTCAAGCCTTTCTTTAGCTTCGGTGACAGTGCTCTAGAAATATATAGTGTCTAAACTAGCTTAGAACACAAATTTACATAAAGTATTTAAAATTAATTTATTGCTAACCCTACTTTTAAAACTCAAAGTTAAAACATCTGGTACCACTAAAATTTGAGTGCTCGCGCCAAATTAATAGGGAATTTTATTCCGAAACGAACTAAAATGGCTAATGATTTCATATTTTTTAGTTATTTATATCGGATGGTTAAATTTTTAAGCCGATGTTGAATGCGAACCAGTCAAGTTTTTTCTGCATTTAATTTGACATTTCTCAATTTCAGACTAACATAATTTGAACCATGGAAAGATACACTATCGATCATTGCGTTAAAGTTATTCAAGCTTATTATGAAAATAGGCGCTCAAACCAAAATGGAAAGAAGAAAGTCATCTTCAGTGATGAGGCACACTTTCACCTCAGTGGATTCGTCAATAAGCAGAATTGCCGCACAAAGAGTGACTGTTTGGTGTGGCTTACGGCATCATCGGGCCGTATTTTTTTTTCAAAGTGAGGCCGGTCAAGCAGTTACTGTGAATAGTGTTCACTATCGTGAGATGATAATGAACTTTTTATGACCGGAATTGGAATATATGTATGTGGACGATATCTGGTTTCAACAGGACGGTGCCACTTGCCACACAGCTAACGAAATGGTTCTTATGCACAACAAATTCAATAGCCGTTTTATCTCACATGGTGGCGATGTCAATTGGCCGCCAAGATAATGTGATTTGACACCGTTGGGCTCCTTTCTTTGGAATTATTTTAAAGAAATGGTGTAGGTCGATAAGCCAGTAACAATTCAAGAGCTAAAGGATGAGATAATTCGGCACATTAACGGCATAGAACCTCAATTATGCCTCAGCGTCATCGAAAATTTGGTGCATCGGATGGATGTGTGCCGCCGAGGCTGCGGCGACCATTTGGCCAATTTCTCCATACCAATATTATCAAAATAATGAGAAATGACAATAATTTCTTAAATAATTTGTGTTTTATTCAAAATCAACATCGGCCCTTAAAATTTAACCACACTTTATTACGATCCTTGTGTAAGTCACTTGCCTGAAAAGAGATTTAAATTTTATACTTTAAAACACTTACCGCAAATTTAAACTTAACCTAAAAAAACTTAAAATTTAAAGTGAATTACTTTCTTTTTTTTTGGAAAATGTGAAATTTTATTAGTCGAACTATTTATTTTACAGACATACATATATATGAAATTTTTAGTTATGCTTACCCCCCCCTTACCATTATACCATAACATGCGTTAACAACAACATGCGTTCATATAAAAAAAAACATCACTTTTAATACTGTTTTTTTTTTATATGACGCATGGTAATCTCTAATGGAGACGGGGTTTAAGTTCGTTTTTACCCAACTTGATACTAGATTAGTATTAACTAAAAGCGAATGTTGGGAAGAAAACAACTAAACCAAAAGTAGATTTCATTTCTAACCGAAGGTTGGCTGAAGCAACAACAAATATAAGGTAGTAAATACTAAAGTAAACTATTAAAAACAAGAGAGAAGCTTTAGGTAGTGGTAGACTTCGTTATCACCAACTGACGTTTGATAATTGAATACAGTTCTCTTGTATTCCTTTATTTGAGTGTGGTTGGTTAAGCATCATGTATATGTTTACAACTAAACACTACCCAAAGTAGATATATACAAAGAGTGCTGATAACGGACGTAGCTATCTAGAAAATGCATTGCATTCTGCTGTTGTCTAAAATTAAATTTTTTTTTATTAAGTCGTGGAATTAGCAAAGAAAATAAAGGCAGTACGAAAACAGTACTGCCTTTATTTTCTTTGCTGCAGTTCACTTGGTAAATTAGGAATTATATTTCAAGCTATCAAGCCTATTGCAAATTTTGGTGTTTTTTTTTTTTTTTTTTTGAGATATGACTTTGTTGCTTTAAACGAATATCAACCAATAAATTGTTACAAAAACTGAATTTTTCTTGCAATCTCTTGGTCTTCTTTTGAAAAATTATATTTTTTAATTTTTTGTTTCTAAATCATCAAATATCGGAAAAGTAAATTGCAAACAATTTTCGAAATCGATAAATGGAAATTTAATTGAAAATTCTGATCGGTATCGAATATTGTAGTCTTCGCCCTGTCATTTGAAGTTCGTGTAGTTTTAAAAGATTAATAATTAATAGTTATTTGTACAGAATTTTTTACAGAATCTATTATATAAAAATAAGTTTTTAATTTAAAATAAAACTTATTAAGCATTAATTATTTCTTTTGTCTACTTGAAATGCATTGTCTTTCCTTTTGGATTAATAATGCCAACAGCAAATTAATTTTCTACAAATAATTAATATTTTATATGAAATTTATGTTTGATAACTATTCCAAGGTGGTAAGGAGATTATTGCTATACGACCATACAGTAAAAATACTTTCAGTTTGAATATTCATAAAGTTCAACAAAGTTTATTTCAATAATTTATTCAATGACTTTAATTCACAAAATATTAGATTCTGTAAATATTTTTAGTCCTTTAATGGCATAAGCGTCACGTTTTGTTCAAGTTTAAGAGTTTAGGGGTGTTAGAATATCGCCTTGGGTATTAAAAATAAATTAGTAATTTTGATACCACTAATAATAAATACAAAATATACAAGCTATCATACTTGGAGAAACCTTTACGTAGAACCATAAAATAAATTATAATTAAATTATTAAAATTTGAAGTAATGCTTTCATTAAGAATTTCAACTGTGGCACTAGTAAACACATTTTGTTTTTTTTTTTTACATAGAAAATTCCAAAGGAAAATTATTTAATAAGCAAGGTTTGTGAATCTCTTACAGCTTAGATACTCGTATATACTTTTTATGCAAGTAATTGCCCAGCAAAAATAACATTTACATGAAAGCAGGTTTATAAGGGAGAGATAAATAGACTTTCCCTTCCAACCTGCTTCAGGAAGGCATGATTTTTGTTTGCTATGTCCTACTTGTTAGGTCTCTTTGCTTCACCAAATTCTTTATAAATACTTATTCGCTTACACACCTGCATTCGCGTAAGCGAGAGAGGTCTCTTTGATTCACTTAATTTTATAAAACTTATTCGCTTACATACCTGCATCGTTTTAAGCGAGAGAGGATGCAGATTACAATTATAGCATTCCCGAATGCGCTTATAAGAACTGCTTTTGAAATACATGAGCTTTATTTTACTGCTTACCAAAACCCAATAATTTTTTGCTGGATGACAGCAGATAAAAATGTATGACTTCTAGATTAATGCTTTGTAATAATTTTTGTTCGCACAGAATTTTTCAAATGTTATTTACCTTTAAATCTGGAAAATTGTGTTTTTGGGAGTTATTTGAATTGGCACAACGAACGTACAAAATTTTTAATTTTTAATGGCCGATGTTGATTTTGAATAAAAACACAAATTATTTAGGAAATTATCGTCATTTCTTTTTATATTGATAATATTGGTATGGTTCAATTACGTATGTAACAAAATATCGGCCAAATCGCTGCCACGACCGCGGCCGCACATTTCCATCCGATGCTCCAAGTTTTCGATGATGCTGAGGCATAATTGAGGTTCTATGCCGTTAATATGGCGAATTATTTCATCTTTAGCTCTTGAATTGTCGCTGGCTTATCGATGTACAGCTTTCTTTCAAATAACCCCAAGGAAAGGAGTCCAACGGTGTCAAATCACATGATCTTGGCGACCAATTGACTCGCCACTACGTAAGATCACACGGCCATTGAATTTGTCGCCATTGCTTCGTTAGCTGTGTGGCAAGTGGCACCGTCCTGTTGAAAGCATATCGTCCACATCCATATCTTCCAATTCGGGCCATAAAAAGACTTCGATAATGCCGCCAGCCCATAAACCTCACCAAACAGTCACTCTTTGTGGGTGCATTGGTTTTTCGACAATCTCTCTTGGATTATCATTCGCCCAAATGCGGCAATTCCGCTTATTGACATATCCACTGAGGTGAAAATGTGCCTCATCACTGAAGATGATTTTCTTCTTTGTATTTTGATTTGAGCGCCCATTTTCATAATAATATTGAATAACTTTAACGCGTTGCTCGATCGTGTATCTTTCCAAGGTTCAAATTGAGCTAGTCTAAAATTAAGAAATGTCAAACTAAATGCAGAAAAAAACTTGACGTTTAGGTGTGGTTCAGATTCAACATCGGCCCTTAAAATTTAACCACCCGATATAAGAGAGCTTTAAAACAAGTGGTAATAAAAAATTTTATTATTTAAATTTTATATGTTCCAAACAGTTAGGGTTTTTGTTAACCACAGGGCTGTCAAAATCTTTTTGAATTATGCAGGCAAGGGATCTGGCTTTAAAAATCTATTTATAGTTTTCAATCTGTGCTTTCTGTTCAGAGCACTGTTTGAATTTGCCTGAAGGGACAGCACTTATACTTTGTGACAATTTGTTTCCTTAATTCGCATTCGCTATAGTTCAAAAAAATTTACTAGTACCGAAGTAAGTTTAATTTATATAACCAATAAAGCTATATAACCTTTTTGGGGAAAACCCTAAACAAAACGATAGTTTTCACTTTCCCAATTCAGAGGCGTGTAACTATTTTAACGAAACGATCTATAAGGAAAAACTCTTAATTTTCTAAAAATGTAGCTGATACCTTGAAGTAACAAACCGATCATAAATAATATTACCCCGTGAAAAATATTAACTTTAGGTCGGGCAAAAATTAAATTAATTAATATTCTACCAGACATGTTCGCATATTTTTTGTAGATATTTTCAAGAACTATCTAAATTTTAAAAATCATTTCAAAAAATGTATGTACATACATGGTATCCAACTTTGAAGTTATACCACCAGTACCCTTCCCCTTATATTGTGGGATAACTTGCTTCTGATGATCTTTCTGAGATCGCTGGTATAGCCATTATAAAATACATTAAGCTCCGATTGGATATTAAGTAAGGACGCTCTTTATATTGGAGTGCCCTTGTATCGCAATAGACCCTATGTCTGAGATTGGTACTCCAAAGCTAGCCATACCTAAACTAAACATATATGTGACCGCGCCCGAAGAGAGGGCCAGATATGGTCAATATTTACGCCATTACCTGTCCGAGTTGGTTTTAACCTGACGTGTTGGCCTTAACCTGACGGCAACAGCACATTAAGCGGAATTGTACCGTTCTCCGAAAGCACCTCACTAATAACCGGTCACAGGTCCCCTGTGAACCGTTTTAAAGTGTTAACCTATTTATTGTTTTTTTATTTGGGGTAAAATTTAGTGAGAAATCAAAGAGAAGTGGTCCAGATCCCCCAAAGTGTTTCGGAGGTCGAAAAATTAGTTTTTCTGTGAGTAAATTGATTACCGGGGGAAAAAAAATATTTTTTTAACCAAATCGGAATTTCGGATTCATAACATATACTGATAAAAACCGTTGAAAAATGGGTTTAAAGTTTACTCTTAGCTCCCGTGTAAAATTTACTTTTTATCCTTAGGTCACTTTTAACTTGCGAGGTAACATATTCACAACATTTTCGCAATAAAATTGTAACCCTGCTTTATAAAATAACGATAAATAATACTTACATTGTATAGGAGGTATCACACCTAGGAAGCCACAATCATCAAAATCACAATCATTTGCGTTTTTAGACCATGGTTTCTTTCACTCTGCAGTTAGACCGAGATAAAGTTTCTAGTTTCTTTCTAAACTCCACCATCGATGCGTCGCGACGTTTGTACTCCTGTTGTTAATACCTGTATAGACGATCTCTAAGAATAAGATAACAGTTCTCGATGAGACAACGGAGACCGCAGTTATTGCAGCCACAGCTGTTCCTTTGTTCAGTAAAACTCTTTCCATTATAGAGTGATTTTTAAGGCAGTCCAACAGATTTACTGTACGCTCTGTAGAGTAATATTGATAAGATTTCTGCTTTAACAGGAGTCCTAATGTAAGTGGTTTATAAATTCTGAGTGGTACAAATAAAAATTTTAATTTTAAATATTTAATAAAATGGTTATTTGATATATTATATCCTTATTAGAAATAAAGAAAAATAGTCCCATTATTTGATCGTCCGGACAACAAAGCCGATCCACATATGGATAGCAGTGGATAGTTAGATCCTTCCTGTTTCATTGAGATAACTAGTCTGTTCAACTAGACTGGCCCTGATAATTCAGACTTTTTTTATTTGCTCCAAGAAATTTTTGGCTCTAGCTTCGACATTACTATTTAGTAGTCTAATAGGCCTAGGTAGGTACGTAGGTAGGTGAGATAGGATCACACATGATTGTTTGTGTGTAGATTCACAAGACCATTATTGATCCATAGTGACTCCTCTGATATTATCCGGTGTCCATAGCTCTGTTCTAATCAAACCCTCTAAGTAGTCCGATGAGCTACGTAAATTTGACAATTATCATAGCGACTACGGCTGGCTACCTTCGATATAATGCACCTATTTCCGAGTGCTTTTAATTCCGCCTGACTATTTATGTAAATAGTGATATTGCTTGAGAATATCGGCCACGTATCAGCTTCAGACACCGCTAAAATTTCGGCTTGAAAATTTTTACATAGGTTATCTAGAACTGTGTCTGATGCCTAACTTCTCGCAGAATACTCCACTTCCTGTACCATTATCCTTTTTTGACCATCCAGTTAAATTATCCAGAGATATCCAAATTATCTTTCCATTAGATATCAGGAGTCAAATAATAGGCTGAATTGGTCTTCTAAGTTTATTCTTGTTTAATATTTTCCAAAAAAACCTTTAATTTGAGGGATAGTTCTTCAGGCGCAAAATACCTTAAAAACGAAATTAATTATTTAACTGAAACACAGTGCACCTCCACCAGCATCTTGTTATTGGTTTTATCAATAGCACAGGCTTTCTTGCTGTATAAATTAGCAATTGCCTCTTCAACATCTCTCTAGCAAGTTTTGCGAGTATTTTTTAAATAAACACAGTACCATTGTAAAACATTTCAGTTTTTATGCGTTACAACGATCGATGTCTGTAAAAGATAAACATAAATGACTTTTCAGGAACTTTTAAGACTATTATTCTGCTAAATTAACCCCACTTCAGGCATTTAATGAAAACTTTCATTAAATGCCTGAATTTTTTTGAAACCCTTAAAGCTCTTGCAATCCTCTTATGTATTCAATTTTGATTATTTAGCAAACCTAGAACTAAGAACTACATACAAAATGGCTAATGTATTCAATGATTTTCCTAATGTCTCTTGTGTTTTGTTATTTCTCAAAGCATTTGCCATGTTTTACAATCTCAAATCTGCAAGAAAAAATCAAAGAAGGAGAAAATCGTTTCAATAGTCACATCTACAAAAGTTACAAACATGAAATTGAAAGCAAGAAGAAACCTTCGGAGAGAAAACGAAAACAACAAAATAAAAAACATCAAGTAACAGCACAAGAATTGGAATTGAATACCAAAAAACTACTCAAGCACATGTCACAAGGAAATGGCAAAAGTCGAGGCATTACACCAAGAACAGGGCGAAGGGTAGTCGATGCGGTAACAGATGCTAATGCCGGACCATATGCCTGTCGAAAACATCCAAATGGCATGAGTTCAACAATGTTCTTAAACGAAATGGACAGAAGGTAATTTGAAAAGAAACTTAGTAAGTTTTTGTTTTATTATAATTTCTTTGAAAAATTTTCCTATTTCACTTTTTTTGTAAGAGATTTAAAATTAAATTTATATTGTTTTTCTTTTAGATATTATTTTGAGAAGGCAACCACTTCATCGAAACGAAGCAAATGTAATTTACACTCAAGAAATTTGGCAAAATCTCTTAATGAACTTTGTACAGAGTCATCGTCTTCATCGGTGTTGCTACCGCCACCACCACCGCCCTCAAACTTAAGGACTGGTGGTTTGCAATTGCAAACACAAACTTTGCCAAGACCACCGCAACAATTTAGTGATTCACCGCAAGAGTTTCCTTTGACACGCAGTGTGTCCACAACAACAGACATTTATGCCACCCAAAATGTCAGTTTCAGTAGCATGTCAGCAACCAAAACAGATTGTGGCAACAGTAACAATAACAATCGAAGGCGTAATGTGGCGACAAATACGCGTTGCAATACCGACACACAGACCCAAACAAATGGTAGGGATGGCATTCATACGAAAGTTCTTTTACAACAACATAACAATTTCACACACTCAAAAAGAAACTTATCGCAACAGCTGCAGCAGCACAACAATATCTATCAGAAAAACTTTGCAGCAACAACATGTGCCAACAATAATGATTTTGCTGGCGATTCTATTGACACACATAATCATCGTCTTCTGCGTGACACTGTCAATAGCCATAAGGTTGATGGAAATAATGACAACAATGAAGATAATGATGACGACAATGATGATAATGATGAAGAAGACGATGAAGAGCAACCGCAAAAACTTTGTGGCCTCAAGAGAAGTATACGTAAAACCAAAGATGAACTCTTTGAAGAATTTTGTAAACGTGCTGGCGTACGTCCAAAACCCAAAAATATTTACTACATTGATAATCATGATGGTGAGCATGGTGCTTTGGCTGCCAACGATAATTCAACTCAACAACAATCTGCTGAAATTAATGAAGAAATGCAACATAAACCCCTGAGATTGAATAACGGTCGCTCTGGCAATCAACATCTAAGACGCAGCGAAACGCCAGGAAATCATCTCAAGCAGCAGCCAACACAACAACAACAACAACATGCTGGTGAATATCGTGGTGGCATTGATAATAATCTTATTTTTGGAGATGAACTTGATGTTGTCGATATTGTAGATGATGATGATGATGTTGTGGATGAGAATGGTTTTAAGAAATTGACCGAGAATGATGAGCACTTGTATGTAATTGATGGTAAGTGTGTGCAGTTTTTCTTTATACGAATACTTTTTTGAGATAGTGTTTTCTTTTGAGATAGTGTTGTGGCGAACAACTATTTAGCACACAATAGCAACAAAAAAGTAATAAATTATTTTCCAATAAACTGTTTCTTTATATTATTTATTTTCTTTTTTTTTTTTTTTTTTTTTGCTGGAAAAACTACTTTACAGAAGAATGTTTTAGCTTTAAAGTAACAGTGAAATTTAATAGACCCTGTGAGTTATGCCGTAAAAAGAAAAATGAATTTTTTTTTTTCAAAAAAGTCCAGAAATAAATTTTTTTCTTTACATAAAATGCTTGAATAAGATATTAGAAAAACACTAATGACGCTCACTGATTATCCGAATCCTCCGAGGCCCATAAGTACAAATTCGTCACCAATTTTGTCACTTTTGTACTAAGCTTTGACAGTAAAATCGAACCTATATTGTCAAGTTCGAGTATTTTTCACACAGTTTTTATTTGATGCACTGTGTTATTATCAAAACAACCAAATATTTGTACAAACAAAAAATTTAAGATCTCATATTATCGTTGTTAGAGGGACAAATAAACATGTTTTTCTGATTTTGAGTAAAAACGAAAACATCGATTTGGCAAAAATTTACCTATTTGTAATTACTACTTTTTGATTTTTAAATAAATTAACATAAAAATATAATTTTGAACTAATAAGTTAACCACTGGACCCACCGTTCTTTCGATCAAAAAACTCACATCCATTTTTATTTAGCTTGCTGCAACGAAAATCAATTTACTAAGTTTCGATAAGTTTATTTTAAGAAAAAGGGTTTAGCAAACAAAAGAACAAAAAAAACGAAACCTTAATGCATCAGAGTACTCGTAATAGTGTTAGTTCTTTTGCCATTTGTAACTTCTTCTATTGGGAAATAAGTCATTTATCAACAATTGCACGAAATATCCTGAGTGTATTTCAAACTTTACTTCTCTTCGCTTAATACTCGTGTCTTGCATTTTTTGGGAAATTTTCAAAAATTGTGTCTGTTTATAATAAATGTGGTTGTGTTTGATAATACGTATGTATGTATGTGTTGTGTAGGTATGATGCTGTTTATTGTGTCAACATATATTAAATCTTCCACATCATAAAACACATATTTAGTCTTACACAAACAAACACTACTCATATCAAGATTAATTTTGTGATGTCCTTTGCGTTTTAATTTATACTTTGATTTCAAATACATTTATGCACACAGTTTATGGGCATCCAATTGTGTGTGAATGTCTATATTGGTGATGGTTTTAAAGTATTTGTAGAAGAAACTTAAGTAAACAAACTGTACATTCGAAATTCGGTAACATTAGTATTTATATTAGTTTAGTATTTATACTAATATTATAAAGAGTTAATGACAAGGACATCTTTCGAATATGGTGGACCTGGCCACACAAGAATTTTGAGAATCTCTAAAAACTGAACTGATACAAATCATGTTATTAGCGGGTTTAAGAAAAAGTATATCATTTGAAACTAAATTCTGCTGATTTAATTTGTTTATGATAATATTTAGTTCATTTTAGTTTTCTGTTCTGCAAAATTTTCTATTTGATCCTCAATACTAATGCAAATTTGATAATTCCATAACTTTTTGGATAAAAGAAATTTGTTGGGCAAAAAAGCTTTTAATTTCTCAATATAGACTCGATACATTTAGTCCAACGTTTGTATTTTCTCCAAAAACAAAAAATTAACAGACTTCCCAAGGTCCTCAAAATTAGCGTTTCTTTCAATGCAGAACTCTTATTTTAACCCAAATCTATTACCACCCAGCCACTTTTCCAAATTCGATGACGTTTTTGGCTTTTCTTCTTCGGCTTACAGGTTATGATGAAATTTGAAATTGAATTTTTTTTATTTAAATGGCAATCTATCATATATATATATATATATATATATATATATATATATATATATATATATATATATATATATATATGATAAGCAAATTTGATGAAACATTCTACTGACATTTAAAATTGAACATAGAAAAGTACATCTGTAGCGGCCAAAGTACAACATCTACTGTAAACATTTTATTACGATTAAAAAAATAAGTCACTATACGTAAAAACATGTCACTGTCGGAACACCCTTTAATTTTTAGTAATTGTCATAGCGGCCGTGGCAAAACATCTTCTGCACCAATTTTAACAGTCTACCTATTATGGTTCCAAAAATACGGCGTTAAACATGCAAATCACTTCACTGTCGAAAAACCCTTTAATTTTTACTGTTTTTTATAGGGGTCATAGCAATACACCATTTGTAAAAATTTCAAGAGTCTATTTATTATTGTTAAAAAATAAGCCATATTCATCCAAATCACGTCACTGTTGGAACACCCTTTAATTTTTACTATTAGTTATAGTGTTCATTGTAATACACCTCCTGTAAAAATTTCAAGAGTGTACCTATTATCGTTCAAAACTTAGGCCATATACATGCTAATAAAGTCACTATTGGAACACCCTTTAATTTGTATCTTTATTTATATAAACTTACTTATAAAGCGAACATAGTTTTAATCGAAAAATTAAGTGCCTCCTACAGTTCAAGAAATATATGTAAATAACACGTCACTTTCAGAACACCCTTTACGTTTTAGTATTTGTTGATATTCTGTGAAAATTTCAAGAGTCTTTCTATTACGGTTCCAGAGATAAAATGTGTTGACAGACGGACGGAAGGACAGACATTTGAGCAAAAATAATAGGGTTACGTTTATTAACCTTTGGGTACGGAACTCTAAAAAGTATAATAGTGTGGATTAGAAATGTATGTGTGTGACATACTTTTTGGGCGGTCTGTACGATTTGCTAATCTTTTGAGAAAATTCATAAAATATTATTGTTTCATGCGACCAGAGCTGCAAAAATCTTTTTTGTATGACAGTGTGACACATACAACACCGCTTTGAAACGATTTTTTGAGTAGGATCCGATCTTTTTTTTTTTTGTTATTTAATCGTACGATTGTGTAGGACAGTCAATTCTGGCCTTAAACGCTCTTTATTTAATGAAAACAGAATATTTGTTTAATGAGTTGCATGAATGGATTTCATATCCAAACATTACCGCTACGAATGCCTTAGTAATTGAATATTTATAGTAAGTTTCACGTTATTTCATATAATCGTACACATCTCACTTATCATGTAGTTATCGCTGTAGCACATTGTTATTTTAAATATCTATTACTCAATAAACTGCCTTCGTATATAACAAACGTTTCTTTAAATTTATGTATTTCCAGACAACATTCACCTTATGCCGCAGTCTATGCGTTCTGGTCGTCGTGCTTCTATGTACGTTGAACCTAATCATCTGCGACGCTTAAACTCAAATCTATCCTTGCATGCGATATACGCTCCTTCAGCCGCACAAGCAGGTTTACAAAAGAGTCTTTATGACTTGGATACAAGTGGCAGTGAGTTTGGCTTCCTGACAACACAACAACAACAGCAACCCCAACAACCCCATTACACACTGCGCGACAATATACATGGTGGCTCACAGCAACGTCTGCATCATGACTACAACAATCAAGTCATGCATCAAAGTCGCACTTTGCCAAGAACATTTGTCAAACGTAATGCGGACTCACAGGATAGTATTACAACGGCTGCACTAAATGCCAGTGCAACACAATTACACAATACATACAGTGGCAGTCAACATGGATTGACAGCACTTATGATGCAACATCAGCAACAATTGCTGCAACAAAATCGCTACTTATCCATGTCAAGAGAACAAGAATTATATAATTCGCGTTATGGTTTACACAAATCGAATGAAGAATTAAATCGACAATACATTCAACAACCGCCGATTTATATACAACCCCATCAATTACAACAATATCAGCAACAGCAACAGCAAGAACAACAACAACCTGCTCATGTTTCTTATAGTACAGTTTCCTCTTTAAAGCTACCGCCTTTAGTACAGTGGCCAGCTGCCATACCCTCTTCACCTTCAAATTTTAGCGGTAGTTTTCGTATGTATGGTCCCGCAACCACCATCGCCACAGAAAATACAAACAACAATCATACTCTACTTACACATTCAAATAGCAATAGCGGTGCATCTGCTATAACAGCAGGAGGTCAACAAGTTGCAAATGGTTTATCAATTGGCTCCCAGCCACCCACAAAATTTCAACGAGCTTTTGCTTTCGATGAACAACGTCGTCCCAGTGCTGTGCTGGCCGATGCCTTTGATTTGGATGAAATTGAACGCGAACGCCGACGTTCGCATGCCAGTCTTTTTGCTGTCAATTCAAGTGGTGTAGGTATGGGAGTAGGTATAGCAGGCGGCGGTGTTGGTGTTGGTGTTATTGTTAACACCAACAAAAATCAAGATCGCTATGACATGATTAATGGTACTGCTGTCTAAAAGTCTGTGCCTGTACGAGTATGTTTGTGGTTGTGTATTTTATTACCAATTTTAAAACAGTTAAGGCAATCAGAAAAAAAAAAATAACTGCAAAAAAGGCTTAAATGCACAAACAAGACTTGGTTTCCTAATCACAGCACTGAAGAATAGAGTAGAATAGAATATAATATAATAGATGAAAAAGTGTCATAAACAAGAAAGTTACTATAAAAAAATTAAGAGATTTTAAATTTTTATTATCTTTTGTTGCCCCCCTTTCTTGTACACATAAAATAAAAAAGTGAAAGTTTTTTTTTTTTTGTTAAATTTCCGAAAAAAAAGAATTGCAAAAACATTAAACAGCAAATTAATCTTTTACGCTGCTATGATTCTTATACGAAGGAGCGATAGGATTAGCTTATTTAAAGGACAGGTCGATATTGATAGTCTCTGTTTATGTCATGATGTTTTTACTTCATTGGTGCTTGATGATGCATGACAAGTAATAAGATTAAGGCAGCTCGCCCAAATGGTAACACTTTATAACTAAAATGATTCTTCAGTAGTTAAAGGATGCGACGAAAAACAACGTTAGCGATGAGGAAGAAGTGCTACGTTAATAAACAAATTTGCAGCACATGGGTCAACGCCAGCTAAAAAGAGTTTTACCAGATGGCAAATCATCGACAAAAAGTTAGTCGTTCTTGCAGATCTAAGACAACTCAAATGCAATTGTGAAACATATACTGTTTTATCATGAACCAGCAGTATGGAGATGTCTTATACCTTCCCTTCCCTTTTGATTCTAGGAAAGATATTGAGGAATAAAGCATATACGCTGACATTTAATGTAAACTTTCTGACATTAAAAGTGACAAGAAAGCTCCTTCAATAAGGTAATTCCATGTACAAACTGTACGTCTTAAAAGCAAATCTTCTATATAATGGAACTTACGGTTCAATGGTAAAGTGAACCACAAACCAAAATTATCTAAGTGAAAGGCCTTTAGGTATTGAGAACAAATTTTTCAGTTTTATCAAATCACATTCCGAAACGTTAAAACACCCCAACGTTACGCCCATGCTCCAGTAAGTCAATAAAGTTAAACACCCTACTCTCATCGTTCAGCACCTTTAACTTTTCGATTTCCTTGAACGATTGAATTCCGGCTGTAAAGTGATAAATGTCAAAATCCTTTTACATCACTGAGTTCATGGCGTAATCAGAAGCATTTGGGCATCCACAATAAAAATATATCTCTCTATGGCTTTCGCAGAAATAAAAGTTGGACGTAGACATTTAACCAACATGCGCTGTTGACCTCTTTTAGTTACCTTCCACAAACATCATCTTCCTAGCATCTTTATGACATAATTATCCCTATTCTGTTTGCAGTCATTGATAAGAAGTCTGGTCGACGCACATGGGGATATTTTGGCAATCTATACGGACATTACTTTTTTTTAGTTTATATTGCCTCTGAATATTTATTGAGTGACTCAAGACTAATGAAACTTGGCAGAAAAATCTATTAAGGTCATAGTCTGTCAAAGCTATAAAATAAGAAAATTCGGACTAAGGAGAAAAAAGTTCCTCATAGAAGAACGAATTCTACCTCTGAAAAACATTTTTTTTTTAAGTTTCCCCATCCTTTTGTTTAGCAAATGTATGGTCAGCAAATGTTCAAAAACCTAAACTTGGAACCAGGAGATTTTAAAATGCCTTCTTTCGCCCCGCCATCTTTTATGGATGGTGACATAAAATATTATTTGCAAAAATAATGTAATTATTAAAAGAAATGGATAACATACCACTTAATACCTTAAAAATTAAATTTTTTAGTTTTTATGGACAGGAAAAGAAAGGTATCCCTTCAATCCCACCCCCAAAACATCATGTGATTTTTTTTTGATGATTTTTTAAATAAATATTTATTTTTAAGCTTTTATTTCGAAGAGAACCACAGCAGCGTTTCATGTACAGCAAGTGTGGAACGGGACTCAACTCTCAAAACGACAAATCTCAAGCAAAAACCTTGATTACTGTCATACGATGCAGAATTGTGTTGTCTTTCGAGCTGCATACTTAAAATTTTACATTTCTTAAATTTAATTTCTGGCCTAGCCGGCTAGATTAGCACAATATCCCTCTGTGCGACGCACAGTGGTTCAGAAACGTTTTTCATTGGCCAAAACTCTGTAACTTTTTAACTAATAAAGATTTTTTAGTAGTTCTTTTTTTAGTCAATAGACAACATATTAAGCTTTTACCGAGTTTAGGCCTTATTAAAATCGGTGCAGCGGTTGCTGAGAAATTCAAGCCTAAAGTTGAACTTTCGATTTGCTTTTCCTAATTCTTGTTTGAAATTCCGTTTCAAATGTGCCAACTCATTTTTGACCCACTTTTCCTTAAACAATTTGGCTCAAATTTGGTCCACGGGTCAATCTTGGATGACAATACAATATTTTGCTATCCTTAGGGTGGCCCCTATTTTCACTGAGGTATTTTCCGTATTTTCATTAGGATTGTTCAAATTTCAACTTTATGCCTAACAATACTTACATATTTCCTAGTTTTTGGTCAATTTTAAAACAAAACAGTGTAGTTTAATTTTTCTTTAATTATATACATATTTATTTATAATTATAAATAGATTCTAGGTAAATAAAATAACATTTAATATTAATGTTTGCATACTTTATTTTATTCAAATACTAAATTCAAATTATAATTATTATTCATTTGGCTGGAATATTTCCTGTAAATATTCTATATTCTGCTCTGTATTACCTGTGTCCTGTAGCAGTGCCTTAGCTTCGGCATTTAGTTCTGAATGATTCAATTTTCATTGACTTCGAATGCTATATATTAAGGGATCTGAAGTTGCCAATAATATATGAAATAAATCTTCATTTGTAGAAATTCGTGATATTTTTCTGGTATTATGTTCTCTGTAAAACCTGTAATCCTTGTTTCTTTTTTCCTGGGCTTCCTCTGACAAATCTCCAATTGGTAATAAATGGTGCTTAATGACCTCTTCTCCATGATAAAGAACTTTATGCACTGTTGCTGACATATTTCTATATTTGTATTTGGATGTATATATAGCAGCGGTTTCCTTGGCGTAATCACCAAATTTTTTAGCATTAATTAGTTCATTGCACGCAAGTACTTCAGTAATTGTTTTAAATCTTGAAATAACATCTATATCAACACCTGTTATATCAGATGTAGTTTCGGGATCCAAAAAAAATCTTCTTGCGGTGTTGCCATCGTTTGTGTTACCTGATCCTTGTTTTGGTTGATCTATAATCAACCCGTGCTTGAGAAATGCATCTTGAACTTGTTTCTTTTTCAATTTTCTTATCTCTTTGTTGGTGTCATTATTTCTTACTGATCCTGAAGCTCCGAAGTCCAAATCATAGCTTATTTTCAGTATGTGTTCCATAAATCTTATCCTCGTATGTAGCGGTGATAATCCAAATTCAAATGCATCAATACTATCCTCCGACTTTGTCGGTTCTTGGTTTAACTGACTTGATGTTGCTTTACATATAATACAGCTGGATGAAGCTTTTGTATCAGTCAAAACCTGGGCAGTTTTTCCGTCTATCATAGATAGTATTAATTGGTAATTCAATTTAATAGTCTGTTCCTCTATCTCTAACTCTAATGGCCTTAGTGTTGAAATTTGAGCTCTAATGTCACTTACTTCATTCTTAATGGTATCATGAGTTTCCTTTTTAAATTCAAATTTTATTGGTCTGCAGTATTTTGTAGACGATGGAGTTTGGTTTTTCCAAATATAACCTGTTTGCACTGTGCTGGAAGAAGGTTCCGAGTCCTCTAAGTTTTTTATCAATCGCAATGGTACAAATGACACCATGAACATATCTGTGTTAGAAATATCCTCACATAAAAATTCTTTATATTGTCTTTGTCCAGAAGACCCATCGCATCCCCATTTACAAAAAAGAGTTAAATTGCAGTTTCCATATTTTTTCAACTCACTTACTTTAAGTGATTTTAGCAACCTTTCGGCTGTATGATCAAGTACAGCTTGCAGTTGTACCTGTGCCGAAATTGGTATGATTTTGATAGATTCCTTTGGAGGATAACACTCCTTTTTAGCTGCAATTATGTGATGATATGACGGATATAAATTTGAGTCTTTTTCGATCGCACGTAATCTGAGTTGAGTATACTGCTGTTTTGTTAACTTTAAATCCAGAAATAATGCAAGCGCTTCCTCGTTTGTGAACTGTTTTTCCTGGTTTGGTGTCGGAATACTTTTAAGGATCCGTTTTGTTCTCACCGGACTAGCAGAAATGACTTTTTCAATGATATCCACTTTCGTTAATTGTTTTTGTGATCGCAGCTTGTAAAGAAAACTATCTTTAATGTTTTCACATCCGATTTCTTCATTTATATCCTTAAGTTTTCGTCACTTAGATCTATGGCTACAGTTATCTAGCGATTTTTCTGGTCTTCCACCACTCTTCTTATTTGTGGTTTCTGAAATCACCTGGATACTAAGTTCACCATGTAACCAATTTTCAAAGCGCTTGTAAAATTTACTTTTACTATAGTGAACTTCCTTGTAGCGTTTTTGCAATATTTTTACGAAATCAGATACTTTGTTTTTTATTTCCAATTGCGTTTCACTGCTGATAGCATTTATGTTCAATTTTCCTTCAATATGGTTTAGAACATCTTCTTTGTTTTTGTTTTTAAAATATTCTTCGGTCAATTCATTATAGCTGAAAGTTTCCATATTTTAATTAAGCTGAAAATAATGTATTTGGTGAAGTGCTATAAAAATAACTTCCAAAAATTTATCAACCTTTTCAAATCGAATTCTTGTCTGACAGTAAAATTTATTTCCAAACTTTTGTCCTTATATACTCAATAAAGAAATGTCAAACTTAAAGTAGATTACGTACACACAAAAAAATATTAGAGCTATTATTACCTAGGCTAGCTCAGGTATTTTTCTTTTGTATGGAATTTTTTAAGACAAAAACCAAGTTCAACTACCTAAGCTGATTTGGAAAACGTACAATAAATTTGCCTTTTTAAATCGAATACTTGTACCGAAATAAAATTTATTTCCAAATTATTGTGATTTATACTACATATAAAAATATTAAACCTAAAGTAGATTACCTAAACACAAAAAACTAAGTTTAACTACCTAAGTTGATTCGGTTTATACAAGTTTTCTATAGGAAAATTTGTCATATACAACTTATACTAGATTTTAAGGAAATTTTACCAAAAATTGTTTTGTGTACTAAAATTCTCAATTTTCGAATAAAATTAACTTTTTAGTTAGATTCCTCTCTTTCCCCTTAAGTTTTGCTATATGCAATTTGTACTTTTGGCAGTGAATGGCTTCTAAAGTAAATTTACTAGCAATTTTGATAGAAATTTGTTTGTAAAAATGTTGAGTATTTTCATTAAAATAGAAAAAGTGTTCTACGGGCGGATCCGGGCGGGTGCAAAAGTATATATAGGGTTAAAGAGAACACTTTTGCCTTTCTTTGGGTGGTTTCGGTTTTTTGTCCTTTTTTGTCCTTTAGAAGTTATATACTACTAAACTTCAAACTTTGCGAATATATGGAGGTTTCCAATTTTAAACATAACACCCTATTTACAAATTATACAGGGTGCGCATATACCATTTCTTAAAAACAACAGTTCACCCAACATAACAAAAAAAACCGCAGCTCAATATCGATAACAGTTTTTAAGAAATCGCAATTAATATGAGATCAAATATTACAATTTTTATTTTATTTTTAAATTAACATAAATTCTTCGCCTTTAGCAGCATGCCACGCCCACTACTGCGAATATTTTGACCCAATTTTTCGGCTACCTTAGTTTTGATCTGTTTTCTTTCTGGTGACATAAAAATTTTAAGAATCTGTGCCAACAAAAAATATAGGTTTTGGCCAATGAAAATTAATTCTGAACCACCGTGCGACGGCACAAAAACTGTGTCGAAGTCTTCGTTGACAGCAACCGGTAACAACTTTTAGTTATTGAACAGACCTATTATGAAAGTCCGCTTGAAGTCGCTGTTGTGATAACATGACTTTGTTTTTATCGGAAGATGGCAAAACATTTTATCGCGTTCTGCAAAAGCAATTCAAGTATAAGAAGAATGATATGAGATCCCATAGCACTTGAAAAAGTGTGTTATTTTTAAATTGTTTTAAGTCTAACCCACAGTGCAATGTTAAATTTAATCACAGCAAAAAGGTCAAGATAAGTTAATTACCATTTAAAGATTGAACTTTAAATTAATTATTTTTTTAATTTTTATAAAAAAAAAAAATATAAAACATTTTATAAAATTTTAAATAAAAATTTTTCATAAAAATAATTAAAATATAGTAAGGAAAATTTTTTAATTTTTTTTTATAATTTAAAAAAAATCATTAATTGTTTTCAATCCTTTCGGTGATCATCGTCGGCACTGGCTGTTTGTCTGGTGCAGTTAGCCACAGCTTAACATCATATCGAAAATACTCGTCAGCCGTACCAGAAAAATAGCCAGTGACAACGGTTTTCAGCGACAGATATGACAGCAGTACTACATTTACTGGCGAAACAAATCCAATTAACTAAATAATAAATTCCTAATTTTCGTATTAATTATAAGCAAAAAGAAACAACCGATAAAACCTGCACTGCCAATTTAGTGTTTAAATTATAGAATATTAATTTACAAAAATAAAAACACCACAATAAAATATTCTTCAGCCAATTTTATATTTTTTTTCTTTACTTTTTAATATAAGTCCTGATAAAAAATTGTATGCCTCCCCATTGATGATAACCGCAGAAATACATGCGCACTGAACCTTCAGCTTGAGTGCGCTAGTTTTACTTGCAACAATATTCTTGTGGCATAGAGGCAACAAATTTACTAATTTTTTACTATTTACTTTTGGATTGTTATTTTATGTTACAATTCAATATTTTTTTATGATAAAACCACATATCGAAAAATCAATTAAGCGGTTAAATGGTTTCGAACTGGCTTAAATTTGGTTTATTTATTTAATTTATTAAAACAATCGGCTCTTGGTTTTTAATATAGTTTTAATTGCATTTTGATAAATGCATGTATTTAATAAAAAAACATAACTTTTTTTATTTAAACCATAAACTGAAATGATCAAAGTTAACTTTAAGAACTGATAATTTTAAATAAAAAAAACAAACTCAAAATTAAAAAGGAAATCTCTTTGTTCCAAACAAAAATAAAAATGTTGTCAACGTAATTTAATCTAAGTCACTGTCGTAGGCAAATTCAGATGATACAGATCTCTTAAGAGTACGTAGTAGTTTAGATAAATTACAAATAAAAAGAACTAATAAAAAATAAATGTTAAAAAATTAATTTTGGTTTTATTTATTTCTAAAGTCCAGGGGAAAATACAAGAACTTGTTGTTCCAGTTAATATAATATGTGATCGCTCACACAATGGACCTAAGACTAAGTTAACCCAATTTTTTTTAATAGTGTAAAATTTACTGGATAATCGAATGGGAGTGGTCCCGGACCCCGCCAAAGCCGAATTCGTGTATGTATTTTTTACAACCTTAAAGTCTTTTATTCAAGCGTTTTAAAGGGTTAACCACTTTTTTAATTGCGGTAAAGTTTAGTGAGAATGAAAGTAGCACCGGGATATCCCTCCCCCTGCAAAATTTTTAAATATCGGTCACAATCTAATTTCGGAGTCATAACAGCTACATATATTAACAGCAATTACCTTCGTAAAAAAACGTTGCAAAAAGGTAAACTTAAACTGCTTTCCCCAAAATTAAAATTTTTACCACTAGGTCCTTTTCTATTGGCTCAATCCCTTATACATATACATAGTTCTAGTTACTATAATATGGATTTTAATTTTTATCATCGCATGTGGAAATTTTCAAAGTGACAAAACGTGAGTAAAGCTTTTTCGATTGCATTCAGAAGCACGAAGGCAAGAAGGCCTAACATATAAGTTGAAGCTAAACTTGGCCTTATAAGAAGGAGACTTATATATAAGAGGGAGATTTTTAAAGCTTGTCTCAGCTCATTGAAGCCGGAGTTCCCCAAGTTGTATACATGTTGTGCACATCAGATATACGAATTAGCACCCGAGTGCACACATCAACATTTGCTGATGACACAGCTTTTTAAAGTATTAATGAAAGCGCGCGCCCACGTAGCAACATAACAATTACAATTTGGAAAAATAGTTGAAGAAATGGAGAATAAAGGTGAATGAACAAAAATGTACTCACATAACTTTCACACTACGTAGGGACTCATGCCCCCTATTCGCAACAATAAGCAAATTATATCTCAGCCTTCGGACGTCAAATACCTCGGTATAAATTTTAAGTGGCGCCTTACTTGGCAAAGCCACATTGAATCGAAATTAACACAAATGAAGTTAAAGCAGTGCAACTAAACTGGCTTATTGGCAGAAACTCTACGTTCAGCTTAGATTGCAAACTTCTGCTGTACAAGTCGATCCTAAAATCAATTTGGTGCTACGGGATACAATTATGGGGTACTGCCTCAACTAGTAATATAGGCAAAATTCAAAGGCACCACAATAAGATTCTACGTATGATTACAGTTGCTTCCTGGTATATAAAAAACTTGAACATCCACATGGATCTAAACATGACATCAGTCAAAGTAGAAATAGCGAAACGTGCAGTATCGTATCTAAAGAAGCTTGAATCTCATCCAAATCCTTTGAAGCGTAACATACTAAATGAACCTTGTTACATTCGACTAAAAAGAATAGATACTGCTTTTCTTGGCCGTACATCAGAGGGATGACCCGCAAATGATTGCAACAACAGTAAAACAAACATTATGTTTGTCTAGCACTGGCTGGACTAAAAAAGTATATATTTTTTATTTTAGACTTAAGATATGGATACTTATTGTTAGTTCAAATATATTGAAGATACAATGAATAATAAATGAAAAAAAAGAATTAAGAAGCACGATGTTAAATAACTACAAGGGACAAGCTCTGCCGATTTGTTGATTCTTATAAAGCTGTTCCCATTTTGCGTTTAACTTGGTTTGCCATTTTATCATTAATAGACTGACACAAACATGATTTAGTGGGAGAAACTAAACTCATCGTTTTTTCATACCTTTTACGGTTGAAATAATCGGCCATCAGAGCAATTAATATGATTAAAAATACATATATCTTATTCGCATCACTTTTCTCTAAAGGAAAACAAGCATCATCAGAAATGTCATACAGAGTATACCGACGAAACTATAGTGTGTAGTATCCCGGAATCTTTATGAAAGATTTTGCGGAAAGATTTAACCTCATGCAAGAATTAAATCCACTTCGTATAATTGACTCATGAATTGGCCTTTAAAAAAGGCGATTAAACAAAGCTGCGTTTTCATTTGTCAGGCTATATAAAATCTCTGCTTTACCCGCTAGCACTGAAGACTGTAAAACTGAAACATTAGCGTAATCGATTGCCAAATTTTTCCGTCACGTTTGTAATTTTGACTATTTCTTGTGCTCCGTACCCATAAGTTGAGAACGTTACATACATAGATAAAACCTTATCTAACATGAACAATAGGCTAGGTTTGTTCTCAAAACTCGGACACAGGGTCCCTCCCTCAAACGTAATATAGATAGCTTCTTATATTGAAGGTTCAATAGGCTAAGTCTGCCTATTTTAAAGAAATTTTAAATATATCGGGTAGCTTTTAGCTGTATGAGAACTTAAAATGATAATATGAGACAGAAAATTTTTTATTATAAGCTGGTAGATAATTTCATGACATTTATTTTTTAAATTTTTCCGGTGTATATCCGCCGTAGAAACGAGTTACATGGTTTTTTCGATAAATAAAATTATTGACTACTTTTTCAATAAATCTGACCGTATGGCATCAATAGTGGCTTCCAATGCTTCAGGAGTTGCTGATTTGTCGACATAAACTAATGACTTAATAGCCACATAAAAAA
This sequence comes from Phasia obesa, assembly GCA_949628195.1. Classification (NCBI taxonomy): domain Eukaryota; kingdom Metazoa; phylum Arthropoda; class Insecta; order Diptera; family Tachinidae; genus Phasia; species Phasia obesa. The sequence continues at coordinate 75,951,424 of OX451218.1, forward strand.
TAATCCAGAGGCGTTAAATCGCACATACTAGAGGGCCAGTGAAGAGGATAATTTCTGGAAATAAAATAGTCGCCAAATTTATTTTGCAAGATATCGATTGCTAAGCGCGCAATATGGCAAGTTGCGCCGTCTTGTTAGAACCAGAAATCGTTGGTGTTTAGATGATTAATTTTTGAAAACAAAAATTCACTTATCATTGCTTAATATCGCTCGCCGTTCAACGTAATGGCAGCTCCTTGCTCATTTCTAAAGGAATAGAGACCGCTGATGCTACCAGCGTGCAAGCTGTAGTAAACAGTCAATTTAAATAGATGTGATTTCATACGGCAATTTTTGTCAAAGAGTAACCATTTAACCAGAAATGAGTTTTATTATTAAAAACCAAGTGCTATATGAACTTTTTTAACATATTTATTCTTTCGAAAGTAAATTTTCACAATTTGGTAGCGTCTTTCTGGCGTCATGATGCCAAACCTTAGTAAACAGAAATTCTCAGCTGTCAAACCGTAGTTATCGACATCGATAGTTCTCATGCAGCTAAAAAACAACCGATAGATCCTAATTTATCTTAGAAGGTGCAAAATGCTATTGTTTTCAAAGCTCGGATCTATAAAAGAGCAACGAGCATTATATATATAATAAAAACTACGTGTTACTCTTTCTTTAAAATAAATCAACCCTTTTGTAAAAAATGTTCTTTCAATACTGTTAGTAGTTAGAGAGAATAAACGAACATAAATAAATCTTACTTTAACCATTCATTTATAAAAAAATTTATTTAACATTTTGTTTAACTACATTTATTAAAATATAAATGAATTTTTGAAATCAGGCTTAAGTTCGTTATTTTCTCTCTAATTAAAAATTAGGTGATTAATTTTTAAAGAAAAAATGAGACAATTTTAAGTTTAGACGCTAGCAAAATGGAATGCATTTTCTAGACTGCTACTTCCATGATCAGCACTCTTTGCATCTATCTAGTTTGGGTAGTGTTTAGTTGTAAGCATCATCTATTTAACCAACTAAACTCAGATAAAGGAATACGAGAAAAACTGTATGCAATTATCATCGTCAGTTGGTGAGAACAAAGTCTACTACAACCCAAAGCTTCCCTTTTTATTTGATATATATTTTTTTTTAATTTTTACCGCCTTATATTTGTTGTTGCCTCAGTCAACCTTTGGTTAGCAATGAAAGCTACTTTTTGTTTATTTTTTTTTTTCAAATCTAACGAACTTAAGCCTGATTTAAAAAATTCATTTATATGTTAATAAATATAGTTAATTAATTAAAAATTTAAATATTCAATAATTTTTATTTAATTTAATTTGTATTTAATATTGTTTTCTATTGCATAAACCTTAAAAAAGATAAAAACCATTATTCATAGGCTTGATTTTGAAGAAAATTTAACACAGAGTGTGCCACAGATGGCGCCAGAGTTCTTCCTTTAAAAGCCTTTTTCACAACAAAAGGTCAGAAGACCATAAAAAGACCACAAACATACATAAACACCGCTATAATTGTTTTAAACTTAATATTATCATTTTTACTCTCTTTTTCTTAAAATGAACTTTTCTTAAATCAGAGCTTAACCTTTTTATTTCTTACATAATAAAAGCCATTTCATATTATGATATTACATACCTTTTAATTTCTTATAAAAAAATTAATCAGAAGTCTTATTATCTGAACTTGTACGAAGCCGAACTTTTATACAGCCAAATATATACCTTCGATAGCTCAGTTGGTAGAGCGGTGGACTGTAGTTTAATAATGACAAAGCAACGTAGATATCCATAGGTCGCTGGTTCAAATCCGGCTCAAAGGAATATTTTTAAGCTTTTTTATTTATTTTTATTTTATTATTATTTATTTAATCTTTACAATAAAGCTCTGTACAGACGGTTGCTAGATCTTACAATATTGTCAGACCTAATATTGAGCTGACACACGATTGTCACATATCTGGCAATATTAAAGTTAGTTTAAACTCTGACAATGCTTTTTCCGACAATATTGCAAGACAACAATTGTAAGTTCGCGCGATTCTTAGACGTTTTCTGTATATTTTTCTGACAATATTGTAAGATCTGACAACCGTCTGTAGAGAGCTTAAGAGACACTAGCAGTAAGTAATTAATTTTAATTAATTTTTCACATACTTAGCTTAAAATTTATTATGTACTACTAGAGTCTCCTATTTTAAGAATTTAAATAAATAATAATATAAAAAAATTAAAAAAAGAATTATTATACATATAATACTTATTTATATATTATATTTGATTTTATTATACTATATTAGCCTTTAAGTGTACATCATTTTTGGATTACCATTGGCCCTTAATGGCATCCCACAAGAAAAAGTCTCCAGTGATCTAATCGGAGCTCCGAAGGTAAAACGATAACCAAACTTAATGGCTCTACAACGCTCCTCGTTGTTAACTGGTATAACATTCCCAGCAGCATTTTCGAAAAAATATACCAATGATGCCTACACTCTAAATCTTACACGAAACTGTAACTCTCTGCGGATGCATTGGTCCACATATGCGGCGGTTGTGTTTGTTCCATTGCCGGCAGGATAATATTTCGCTTCGTCAGAAAATATGGATTTAAACCAATTTCAATATGGGATTAGTTGGAAATAATTTCCAACTTTGTTTAAGCATAAAGCGATTTATTTTGGTCTGCGGAGCTATAATACTGACTGATACTCAATATTTTGTACAAAAAAAAATCTATCAATATCAAAATATCATATGAATATATTTTTAATTCATATGATATTTGTATTTGGATCTGTATATTTATTGTTTCTTTCTTTTATTGAAAATTTCGTATCTTCTTGCCTTTTTGTGACTCTATTTGAATATTATACATTTTACATACATATAATTTGAAGTCAAGCTTAGTTCGTTTTATTCTCTCTAAGAAAGAATAATTTAAATACAACTTCTTTCTTAGAGAGAATAAATAAACTTAAGCTTGACTTCAAATTTCATCTGTATGTAAAATATACAGTTCGACTAATAATATTTCAATATTAAAAATAGCAGTGCACTGCGCAATCATGTTTACCCAACGTAGTTTGGCTTGACTAGATAAATATTAACTAAAACCGAATGTTGGAAGAAAACAAATAAACAAAAAGTAAACTTCATTGCTAACCGAAGGTTGGCTGAAGCAACAACAAATATAAGGTGGTAAATATTAAAGCAAAAATATTAATCAAGAGAGAAGCTTCGGTATCACCAACTGACGATTGATGATTGAAACCAGTTTTTCTCATATTCCTTTATCTGAGTTTGTTTAGTTAAATATATTTTGCTTACATGTTAACACTACCCAAAGATGATAGATACGAAGAGAGCTGATGAAGGACGTAGGTGTCTCGAAAATGCATTCCATTCTTCTGGTGTCTAAAATTAAATTTTTCCAATTTTTCTTTAATATTGATCACTTATTTTGTAATTTAAATTATTCTTTCTTAGAGAGAATAAAACGAACTTAAGCTTGACTTTAAATTTCATCTGTATGAAAATAAAAAGACGAACTAATAAAATTTCAAATATTATAGATTTTGTAATCTTTATCAGCCTCAAGTTGAATTGATAAAATGTTGTTCGATTTTGCTTTGAAAGTAATCCACACCAAATTTTAAGACTCTTACGTATCAACTTTATATAAAGGTACCTATCCAAAGGAAATATCTAAAATTTATATAAAATTCTAAAAATTATTGTAAAGCTCTGTAAAAGGTGTTTAAAATATTTTAGTAACAATAAAAAACCACAAATTAAAAATACAAATCAAATACAAATTTTGTTCAATTCATATTTTGTCATAATTTTAAAACAGCGCCATCTGTTACGCAACATTGCTTAAAATATACTGCTTTCAAAAATAAAAGTAGATTTAAAGTTTGCAGTACCTTTCTCCTTTTACTTTTGGACATAATATAATTTTGCGGAAGAAAGTAAAGAAAATATATTGGGATTGGACACTAAGATACCTCCTCACAATTTTTTTTTTAAATCCAACCAGAATTTTTTACGTGATGCGAACACAAAAAAAGAAAGACAGACGGACAGGAAATGAGTTACTATTTTATTATATGTATAGATGTATCATGCTTAGGTCTAAACTAACATACATAGACCAAACCAACAAAGCCAAAGTAATTGAAAAACAATTGTAAAAAATTTCGATGAAAACAAATACGTAAAAGTGGTCATAAAGAGTTAAAACATCACAGAATCATGCTTATTTACTACTATCATTGCACTAGAACGACCAAGTAAGCGAAAACAAATAAAAAGAATTGGTCGAACTAAACGTCAAACTACAAAAGTTAAAAAGGATTTAAGTATGAAAGTATCACCACTACACTCATATGTATGTAAGAGTATGTGTACAAGTACACATTTTGCGATGTTATGAAGTACATAGATTTGTAAACACAGAGCGTATAACAAATATTATATAGTGATATAAACAATGCAAAATTGTGGTTTTTTAAACGTGATAAACCTACAAATATTTCTAGGAATATTAATTTACAAATGATTTAAGAAGACAACTTTCTTGCCTGTTGCCCAATTTCACGATAATATACATTCGGTTTTTATTTTTATGATTTTCAACTTTATTATTACAAATATAATAAAAAGATATAGACAAATTTTAACGAAAATTTTTTGTAAAAATTATTTCGAAATTATATCAACATTTTGTTGCTAAAATTTTATCGAAAAATGTTTGAAACATTTTATCGAAAATTTGTTTGCCAAATTATTATCTAAAATATTTTGTAAACATTTTTATCTAAAATATTTTGTAAAAATTTCTATCTAATATTTTTTGTAAAATTTTTTGTAAAAATTTTATCGAAAATCTTTTGTAAAAATTTTATCGAAAATCTTTTGTAAAAATTTTATCAAAAATCTTTTGTAAAAATTATATCGAAAATTATTTGTAAACATTTTAACGAAAATCTTTTGTAAAAATTTTATCGAAAATTGGTTGTAATAATTTTATCGAAATATTGTTTTGTAAAAATTTTATCGAAAATTGTTTATACAATTTTTATCGAAAATTTTTTATACAAATTTTATCGGAAATTTTTGATACAAATTTTATCGAAAATATTTTGTATAAATTTTATCGAAAATTTTTTGTACAAAATTTATCAAACATTTTTGTAAAAATTTTATCGAACATTTATTGTAAAAATTATATGGTATTTCTTTTTTAATTTTATCGAAAATTTTTAGTAAAAATTGTATGGAAAATTTTTTGTAAAAGCACATTAGGGGGTCATATTGACCCCCGCAATTTGCCTATTGGCTATTCCTGGTTCCCAGTGGGCATCCTGTGGGTCTATCGGCTACGTCTATGTGTTTTGCTTTCTATAAAGGCCTCTAATACAAATCAAAGCTGAAAAACTCTACCAACCTAAAAACAAACAATAATCGCCCCTCACAAGGGTTACTGATCCCCTGAGATCTGTATGCATTCTATGCGATCTGCTGGATGCGGTCTAATATTTATTTAACAAAATAAAGAAAAAAAAAACAACGTGAAAAATATAAGTGGGCGTGGGTTTTTGCAACCAAAATTTGAATGAAATGGTCTGATGTTGCTGAAATTATATATAACCTTTTCACCTGTGGCGAATGGTATAAAAACTAAATAAATAATCACAGTCGTCAAAAAATACTTTCGTTTTATAAATTCTCAGGTTGATTTTAATAAACACTTCCCAAAGTAGTTGATGTGCAAAATGCTGAAGAAGCGTATCCTAAAAAAACATTATATTCTGCTAGTGAAAATCTTTCAAATTAACCACCTAATTTTTAATAAAATATTCTTTTAGGGTTAAAAGATTGAGTAGAAAGAGAGAATAAATGAATTTCATAAATAGTTCGACTAATAAATTGAAATTATATATAGTTGGCTTAGTCAGGAAATGTGCTAAGTCCGTATTATCAAATTTTTCAAAAAACTGTATAACTTTTATTTGGCTTAACATTTTCTAAATGGGTAAACGTACACGCAGAGAAAAACATGGTAACGGTGAGATTACAAGAACAATCCTTATTAACTCCAATTAACTCTGTAACAATATATTTATTTAAAAATAATATTGTATTTATAACCGCAATATATTATTAGTAAACAAATTATGATGATTTTCCTCATATGTATCCACAGTATGAAGAAAAATCAACAAATAATGTTTGTTTTTTTTAAGTTTAGTGTTTAGATTTTTAAAATTATTAGAATCTAATTTTTCGATTTTCTTCCATATAGAATTCTTAAAAGTTTTATTATAAGAACTTTTTTTATATAAACAAGGTATGTTCTTATATTTAAATATCTCACTATATTTACTTAATTTATTTCAGAATAAAATTTTATATTTTACAATGTTATTTTTAAGTTAGGCAACAATATGGTTCTAACGTAACAATATTATTATAATGTTAATAATAATATGATTATACTACAACCATATAATATGTTGCTCTTAGATTATTATTTCAACCAAGTGTAGTTTTTTAAGTGTAGTTTTCTGCTTTAGTTAGTCTTGATTAAATGCCATTAATTGTAGAATTGCAAACTAAATCTGGTGATAACTTGTTGATTGTTTTGGGACTTAACACATTTGCATTTTATGATGTTCTACTTTTATTGTCGACTTACCAGATTTTCTTTATATTTAAATTTAAAGTATCTGTCTACAACGGTTTCAAAAAAAGGTCGAAAACGTAAAATCTCATCGTTATTGAAACACCTTGTAATTTTTAGTTTTATTATATTTCTGGTTATAGCGGACACAATTTTAAATAATCTGTATAAATTTTATGTGTCTAAACGCAAAGAAAAAGCATGGTTGATGTAACCATAATCTAAGAGCAACATATTATGGTTAAATTTTATGGTTGTAGTTAAACCATATTATTTTTAATTTAAACTTTATATGATTAACTAACGATATGGTTACAAACTATGAAATGCCATATGGGATATGCCAGTTTTTTAAATCTTAAAATACATAATTTTTGCAAAAAAAACCGACTTCAAAACAGATAAAAGGGCACCAATTGTAAACTAAAAATGTAAGAAGTAATCTGTAAGAATCAGATTTAAACCAAATAATAGATGCGCCAAAATTAGCGGAAAAAAGTAAAGACTATGTGAATGTCAAGCATCTACCTATTACTGTTCAAAATTTAAGCTATTTTCACCAGCATCCGTCTTTTATGGGGACACCATTCAAGCCTCTGTCTATAACGGTTTCAAAGATAGGGTCACATAGATCAAATAACATCACCTATTCAGACACCCTTTAATTTACAATTTTAAATTAAACACCTGTTGTTATAGAGGAATTGGCCACAAAGATTCTTTGTAAATTTCAACTCTGTATATAACGGTTAAAAAGTTTAACCATATATATCAAGTTACATGAACTATTGGGACACCCTTTACATTATAATTCCAAATATTTATACTTGTTATCATACCAGAGAAAGTAGTGGATATTCTGCCTAATTTTCAAGTGTTTGTGTTTAACGGTTCAAAAGATAGGGCTATATAGATCAAATTACATAATTTATGGGGACACCCTTTTGTTTCTAAATTCAAATTGTATACTTGCTATAGTGGGTTTTGCAATACAGGTTCCTTGTAAATTTCAGCTGTCTGTCTATAACAGTTCAAAAGTTTGGCCACATACATAGAATTACATTAAGTATTGGGGCACCCTTTTATTTCCAAATACAAATTTTATACTTTTTGTTATAGCGGACTTAGCAATACAGGTTCTTTGTAAATTACAGCGGTCTGTGTACAACTGTTCAAAAGTATACATCAAATTAAAAGAACTATTGGAGCACCCTTTAAAATTTTTAATATTTATACATTTTATTTAACGGTCATAGTAATCGACATTCTCTCAAATTTTCAAGGTTTTGCCTATAACGGTTTAAAAGACAGGCTCAAATAGGTCAAATTACGTCACCTATGGGGACACCCTATAAATTTTAAATTTATTTTTTTTTATTAATTTCTGCTGTTGAGAGCTATAGCGACACGCAATTTTTTAAAATTTTAATTTGGTGCCCTTCACGGTTCTTAATACACGTAAAAAACATGTATGTTGTATGGGGACACCCTTTAATTTTTAATATAATAAACTGATCTTAAAATGGGACCAACCTGAAAGCATAACCTTTCAAATAAAGAAATAATTTTTAAATTCGGTTCAGAAATGGCTGAGTTTTGCGGGTACATACATTAAAAAAAGCAACATTCAGACGAATAGATAACCTCCTTCTTTTTTGAAGTCGGTTAAAAATTATTTTTTGTTTTTATCAATAATAAGTTAGAGATAAAGTTAAATTAGTAATTTTCTTCTTCCAGCCCGTGTTTCAAGGGTGGTAACACTTTGGTCATCGATTTTGCGGCATTCGTTCATATATTTACCAGTAAAGAATTGTAAAACCTTAAAATGGCTCAAGATTTCTTTCATTAAAACGTGGACTTAGCATATTTGCTGATTAAGCCAACGATATATTAAAAGCATAAAGGTCATTTTTATATTAAATTTGTGTATGAAACTAATTAAAACTTTTATTTAGTGCAAAAAAAGAATTTTTATTTTTATTATTTAGTTAACTCAATTTTATTAAAATTTTTAAAATTTTAATTTAATAACTTTTATTTGGCATGACGCACTTTGGGTTGAACGATAGTCAAAACAGAGATTAGCTCATAGCAGATTTAGAGCCATAATCATAAAAAGTATTTTTGGTTTATTAAATAGATTTTGTGTAAACATTTGTTTTATAAACCTTTTAAAAATCAAAAAATATTTTGTAGGAATATAACCCTTTATCTTTAAATAATATTATTTTGAAAGACTAGCTATGCCCGCCACAAATTCACACAATTTGTAAGACTCTTGGTTTAATAGTGCTACAGTTATGGTTAATCCCAAGTTAAAATTCTAAAATTTGTAAAAATTCTAAAATTCAAAAAATTATTATAAACCTCTGTAAGAGGTATTTAAAATATTTTAGTAACAATATAATTCCACAAAGTAAAAATACAAATAGAAATGTTATTCAATTAGAGCCATTTTCTACGCAAATTTGTTTCAAATATCCCACTTTCAAAAATGAATGGTGCGCAACCGTATTTAAAATATTCCATTTTCAAAAATAAAATATCCCATTTTTAAACCGAAAATTTTAGTACCTTTAAACCGGAAATCGCATACTCAATGCTTTTTCTTCACTTTCTCTTGGAAATGAGATATTTTTTCGTATAAAGGTATCCTACATTGTAATTAAGATGCTAAGGTACCTCCTCACAAAATTTTGTTAAAATCCATCCAGTAATTTTTACGCAATGCGAACGCAAAAGAAAATCAGAAAGACAGACAGACGGAAATGAGTTACTATCTTATTATATATATAATACTATTTTATTATATATAGATATAATTCCCGGAGTTCGAATGATATTATCAAATTTGTATGAAAATATGGTTAACGTCGTTTGATGTGTTCCTACAATAATTGAACTGTAAACATTCTCGATATTCATAATGATAATTTATTAGTTACGAGAATTTTAGTTTAGGAATTTTAGCCTGTCTGTCCGTCTATGTGTGTTCGCATCACGTAAAAACTAGTGGATAAAATTTAATAAAATGTTGTGAGGAGATACCTCAGTACCTCGATTAAAATATAGGATAAATTTTCTCCTAAAATATCTCATTTCCAAGATAAAATAGTGAAATTACGAAATTTTACCGATTTAATAGTACTGAAAACTTGGCAGCACCTTCAATTTTTGTAAGCATGAAATTTTAGACACTATTTGCAGAACTCTTTTATAATTTTAGAATTTTATATAAATTTTAGAATTTTATACAGCGCAACATCCTTAGTAATTACCCAGGTGTGGTTACCTCTGTATAAAGTAAATATGTATATAAACCACATCTGCAAAAGTATAAACATTTTAAAATATGATGTGTATTACTTTCAATGCGAAATCGAACAAAATATTGTCGGGACAGGAAGATATTATGGGCACTTCTGGTAATATATAAATCTGAATTTATCGATGTCAAAGCTGCAACAGTTGTAGGATCAAATACTGCTTGCATTAATTGTAAATATTCAACGCTATAAGAAATTGTTTTTTCTTAAATAGTTTTATTTAAGTTTTTTTATTTATTTGAGAAATAAGTTTTTAAATTAAATGAACTTAAGAGGCCGTCTTCACAAATCATCAAATTGAACAAAACATAAACATGACGCCGGCAGAGCAACGTAATTAATTTGTGCATGTTGTTATAGGTGACGAATGCGTGTTTATGTCATTTTTGTTTAAACATAATTTTCTGTTTTCCAACAATGTTGTTTGAAGGCGTTGATGGCGCTGTTCGCAAATACAACTGCCAACTTAAAATACAACAACAACGTCATTGTCATGTTATAAAAGATTTTTTATAACAAATGTTTTAACAACCATGTTAAAACTTGGAAATAACATTAACATGGGCAGTCTACATTGAATACTAACATGATGTTAGTGTTAATGTTTATCATTTTATGTCTAAAGTAGACTAGGGGTAATGTATTATATTGCTGATGCTTAGATTATTACCAAAAACTTAAAGAGGAGTTGTATTTTAACTAAATAAAATTTACTAAAATCGAAAAAATACAAAGCTTGTTTAAGAAATCATAAGTCTTAAAAATAACCTTATATGTATTAAATAGTATATATTTTTTGTTTGTTAAACTATATTATTTTTTTTTTTTAATTTATTTTAAGAAGACTTTAAAAACACTTCTTGATTTCTTAACAGCAAACCTTCGATAGCTCAGTTGGTAGAGCGGTGGACTGTAGAACAAAATAACCTTCAAAATAGATAACCATAGGTAGCTGGTTCAAATCCGGCTCGAAGGAAAAATAAATATTTTTGCACTAATCAGAAAATACTTATTGAGCTGAAATAGAAACGAACTTATTGAAGTAATTACGTCTTTTTTAAATAAATATCCGGAGTTTCCTTTAAATAATCCTGTTGTTTTTAAAGAACATTTATAAATATTTGCAAAAAATTTAACTAAAACCATGTTTTCTTTTCCATATACTCTTGAAACTTTCACAGATGATGTATAACTCTTGCCGGTATAGCAAAAAATACTAAAACTTTTAGGATGTTTCGATAAAGATAAACGGCGCTGACAGACTGCCAGACAGACAGTTCATATATATATATATATATATATATATATATATATATATATATATATATATATATATATCTATATATATATATATATATATATATATATATATATCTATATATATATATATACATATATATTTATATATATGTGATTATTTCTTGAATTGTAGGAAGCATAACCCTAAAATTTACAAACAGTAATTAAAACTTAGTTCGCTATATAAACAAGTATAAAAAAATCAACCTAAACATTAAAGGGTGTTCCTATAGTGGCGTGAATTGCATGTATATAGCCTAAGTTTTGAACCATAATAGGTAGACTCTTGAAATTTTCAGAGAAGGGTTATAACTGTGGCCGCTATAGCAACAAATACTAAAACGTATAGGGCATTCCGAAAGTGACGTGTTATTTACGATTATGTCTTTATTTCTTGAACTCTAGGAGGCAACCACTTAAAATTTGAAGACAATAATTAAAACTATGTTTGCTCCATAAAAAAGTATGCAAAATTAAACCTAAAAATTAAAGGGTCGTCCGATAGTGCCGTGATTTGCATGAATATGGCCTAATTTTTTTAACCATAATAAATAGACTCATGAAATTTTCACAGATGGTATTTTACGGCCTCTATGAAAAATAGTAAAAATTAAAGGATTTTCCGACAGTGACGCGATTTTCATTTATATGGCATTTTCATTTGCATTTTTGAACTATAACAGGTAGACTCTTGAAATTTTCACAGAAGGTGTATTTATATGGCCTTTATAATTAATATTTATAATTAATACTAAAGGGTATTCCGACAGTATCGTGATTTGCACGTATAAAGTTTTATTTTCAAACCGTAATAGGTAGACTCTTGTAAATTGTATAGAAGTTATGTTGCCACTGCCCTAGGATAATTACTAAAAATAAAAGGCTGTTCCTACTTGTTTTTCACGCATATTGCCTAATCGTGATAACTAGATTCTTGATATATTCATAGAAGGGGAATTGCCTGTGTCGTGGCAGTGACATGTTTTGAAGGAATATGGCCTTATTTTTTGAACCGTAATACGTAGACTCTTGAAATTTTTGCAATAGATGTGTAGCCACCGCCGCTATAACAATTAAAGCGTGTTCTTCAATAACACTTTTTTTCACTTTTATTGCCTTATTTTTTGAACCGCAATAGGAAGGCTTCTAATATTTTTATAGAAAGTCCTTATATTTGAACAATAATAGGCTAACACTTAAAATTTACACAGCTTATATTTTACAATATTTACTGTAACAAGAAGTACTGAAAATATATTTAATAAAACTAAAAGGGTATTCTCTAGATGTCGTGAATTTGAAGAATTTAACCTTCACCTCTAAACGTTATAGGCAGACACTTAATATTTACACAGGGTATTTAGTATTATGCTCTAGTACTATTTCAAAATAAAAGGGTGCCCCATAAGGCTTGAAAAAATTAAAAACTTGCATTTTTAAAGTTGTAATGAAGAGTCTGACTCGCACTTGACTGATTTATGTTACTACACCGCTCTACCAACTGAGCTATATGTGGAGGGCATTCATATAAAAGCGGTTTTGTTATTTTTGCCGAATCTTATATACTCCTTATCTTATATACTCCTTATCAAAACGTTTTTAGATTTATTTATAAGACATATTTTCTATTTTAAATTAATTACATTTGACTTTTTGACTACAATAAAATAATTATTCAAGCTTATTATTCAAACACTAGGTTCATTTTATTTTATTATTTATGTATAACTTAAACACCATGTTTTTTTGTTTAACACAGTAATTTAATAGCTGTCTGTTTTTGGAAACTTGTAAAAGTTGAAGTTTTTTCACGGTTTTGTACCGAAAGAAAAAAAATGTATCCCTATTGTTTTCACCGCAATGTTTTTCCGTCTCTTCGTTTGTTAAAACACTTTGCCTCTGAGACCGTATAATTAAATTTTCACAAACGATATATTACTATGACCTACAAATTAGAGAGTGTCCCGATAGCGACGTATTAGTGTTTGAACCGTAACAGACATACACTTTAAATTTACAAAGTATGCAAAATATTGTTTGCTATAACAACAAATATAAAATATTTATGTATATAATCGAGTATGGAATTAAGTATTTTTGGTGGAGGTGTTAGCAGAGAAAAAATTTTGTATTGTTCGTTTTCTGTTTTATGCAAAAGTGAAAAAATTTTTATTTTCATTTTGATTAAATATAAAAATACAAACTAGAAAATTATTTTAATTACAAAAGCAACAAGTGTTTTTGAGAGCAAGTAGAACAAATAATTATTGTACAAACATCATTATTTTAACACTTCCACTTTTGTTTAATAATTATTCATCCTTTTACATTAGTAATATTTAATAATTTTTTCATATGACTAAATTGTTGCTTTTGTAACGGTTTTGTAAATATATCAGCTAACTGTTCTGTTGTTGGCACATATTTTAACAGAAACCCTTTCCTCTCGTATACTTCGCGAATGAAATGAAATTTTACCATGTCGATATTGTCTGCTGTTTCCTCAACATCCATGAAATCGTACCAGCCGATAGCATTAAAACGTAACCGCTAGTTGAATGTCTAGTTTCAGTATCCCCAGCATAATCAGAATCAGAATAACAATCAACAATAGGGGTATCAGTTTTACTAAAAACAATTCCTTCATCTAAAGTCCCTCTTAAGTACTTTAGAATTCGTTTTATTCCCACAACATGTTCTTCATTAAAGGAATCCAAAAAACGACTTGCATATGACACTGCAAATGAAATATCGAGTCTTGTGGTTATAGCTAGGTACATTAAGGACCCAACTGCTTCCCTGTATGGAAACTTAACTTCATGTGATGTTGGATTAGCTTTCTGAATACACTTAGCTGGTGTACTTACTGGCTTTGATTCTTGCATGTTGAATTTCTGCAATATTTTCTTTAAATACGAAGTTTGACGCACTATTATTTTATCTGGTTCTTTGGTTATTTCCATTCCTAGGTAAAATATTGAACTAAATAATTTTACGTCAAATTCACATCTTAGAGAATTGAGGAATTCGTTTGCAGTTTCCTTAGATTCTGATGCAATTATACCGTTATCAATGTAAATGGCCAATATAATTTTCTTTTCATTTATCTGGCCAACAAAAACACACGAATCTGCAGAGCTTAATTTAAAATTAAATTTTCTTAACATATCTGTGAACCTTTTGTTCCAACACCTAGAGGCCTGCTTTAGTCCATAAAGGATTTTATTCAGTTTGCAAACATTGTTGCTACCATCAGTATACCCAGTTGGATGATGCATAAAAATTTTCTCCTCTAAATTTCCATATAGAAAAGCTGTTTTTATATCAAATTGAGTTAAAGAAAAATTAAGAGATGCACTTAAGGCTAATATTGTTCTAATGGACGTAAATTTTGCCACCGGACTAAAAGTCTCCTCATAATCTATTCCTGGTTTTTGAGTAAAACCACGAAACACTAATCTTGCTTTATAGCGCTCTATTTCACCTGCATGATTTCTTTTTATTTTATACACCCATTTATTTGATATGGTCTTCTTTCCTTTTGGTAATTTTATGAGATTCCAAGTACCATTAGTTATAAGAGATTTATACTCCTCATCCATTGCAATCTTCCACTGCATTCTAAAACTACTATTCATTGCTTCCTGATAACTTTGCGGTTCTTCGCAATCAGCTATTAACGCACAATGTAAATCATTTATGACATCATTTTGTTTTTTAGATCTCAAATTATAACGATTGACTGGTTCATTATGAGTATTATAACTTTCAGTATTTCCAACAGCATTATCTGGTGTTTCATGCACACTGGAATCTTCTGAATTTTCAACATTATCATTTTCTGCATCCTCAAATTCATCACTTGATTCTATTTTTGGTAATAATGTAGATTCACTGTAAACTGTAGGTTGATTTGTGCAGCTCTTAACTTCTGGAACTAATACCATTTGATTAATTTCTCTTATTATGACATTTCTTGTAACTTCTAACCTTTACAGTTTTCTTGATAGCCTACAAAAATATCTATTTAGATTTTGAATCTAGTTTTCTTCGTTTCTCTTGTGGGACGTGAACAAATGCATCTGAACCAAAAATACGTAGCATAGATATATCTGGCAACTTATCAAACCATAACTCAAACGGAGTTTTATGTAATTGGGGACTTTTTCCTGTCCTATTTAGTGTAAAAATAACATTATTAACTGCCTCACCCCAGTAATTTAGATTAAGACCGTTGCTATGTATTATAGCTCTAGCTGCTTCTACTACAGTTCTCATATCTCGCTCGGCTCTACCATTATGTTCAGGTGTGTATGGTGTAGACTTTTGGTGTGTTACCTTATATTTACGAAATATGTCACTTACTTCTTTATTTATAAATTCGGAACCGTTATCTGATCGTAGTGTTTTCACCCTTTTTCCGGTGTCCGCTTCCATTTGATCTAAATATCTTGCAATTTCTTTAGCAACATCAGACTTCGCCTTTACACAATAAACGTATCGGTAATTAGAAAAATCATCACGAAATAATAACATAAAAAGTGCACCACCAAAGGATTTGACTTGCATCGGCCCGCATAGATCTTTTCCAACTTCTTTTGCTCCGTTACTACTTACTGCGAATGGCATTCTATGTTGCTTGGCCATAATACATCCTTCACAAAAGAAATCATTGCAAGAATATTCAATATTTTGATTTGATAACACTTTTTTAATATGTTCTTTATCTTGATGACACATTCTTCCATGTCATGTTTGCAAGGAATCGACTTGGACAGCAACATTTGAACTAGTAGTATCTTCTTCCACTTGTATTAGTAGCTTAAAAAGTTTAGAATTTTTTCTTAAACCTTTAAGGCACACCTTACCGTCAAGCTTGAATACGTATTCATTTCCATTTGCTTCCAGAGAATAGCCCTTGTCCAAGCATGCATTAGTAGAAAAAATAAAGTACATTCGACAGGAATTTTGAATTCCAGACCTTACCATCATAAGCTTAAATAAAAATATCTCCCTTACCAATTGCAGGAATAACATCTCGATTGCCTACTCGAATACTTATTGGAGTTTTAAACTGGACATACTTTTGAACCACTGTTTCTTACTAGACATATAATCGCTAGCGCCGGAATCAGCAAACCAAGAATCTTCTTCAGAAGTAGACGAAAATAAATGTTCACTAATAAAAGCTTCCCCACTATGTTTACGGTTTTTATTTGGACAATCACCAAATTTTTTACAAATAATACATTTACCTCTAGAACTTTTGTTAGTTTGAGCTTGTTGCCTGTTGCTTTTCTTATCGTTCTTTGCAACAAATGCTTCAGATTTTATTGGTTGAATACATAACCTTATATCCCCCATACATAATCTTGATGTTAAATTTTTTAAATTTCGCTCTTTCTTATCTGTAGCTTCCCATGAAGAAAAGAAATGTCATCAAAATTTTTGTTAACAACATGTTATCAGTTATCTTTTCACCAAGATCCTCCAACTGCTTGGCTAACTTTTGTAATTTCGAGATGTGAACAGATATTGTATCTTCAGGATTTTTCTGATACTGGAAAAATTGTTGCTGTAGTAAATGAATTGATGTTTCTGACTTCTGCTCATAAACGTTTTCAAGAATAGACCACATTTCAGCTGCTGTATTGCTATTCATAATATGAAGCATTGGTTCTTCACCCATAGACACGACCAACATTCTCCGAGCTTTTGCATCGAAGGAAATCCATTTATTTATCTCCGCGATATATTGTTCAGGCTTATTTGCAACTCCATTTACTATATCCCAAAGGTTACTAGCCTGTAGTACCACCTTTACCTGGAATTTCCACAAAGTCCAGCCTTCGGAACCTTCTAGTTTAGATAACTTAAAATCCTCCATTTGTTATAGCAATAACCTTCTCAACGAACAATTTCACAAAATAGCAATATCAACTTTTATTAAGTTATGGATCTGGGCCCATAACCTGTTAGCAGAGAAAAAATTTTGTATTGTTCGTTTTCTATTTTATGCAAAAGTGACAAAATTTTTATTTTTATTTTGATTAAAAATAAAAATACAAACAAGAAAATTATTTTAATTACAAAAGTAACAAGTGTTTTTGAGAACAAGTAGAACAAATAATTATTGTACAAACATCATTATTTTTAACAGGAGGGACTTCCTAATTGTATTACCAACTTAGTGATTTTAACAAGGCGTCAGACTAAAATAACCAGTTCTTAAGAATTGATTATGTAATGTTTACTAAGCAAAAGAAGTAATGCAAATACTTTTTTCTTGGTTTGAAAGAATTAAATTCAAAAATTAAAGTAAAAATGTAAAGTAAAAATTATAAATGACATATTTTGTAAATATATTCAAAGCATTCTCTTTTATACTATAAAAACTAGTTCAACTACTAATTACATTTGTTTGGTAATGCCTAACATTTTGCTGCGTGTCCAGAAGTGTCCAAACTTTCAAATTACACACGAGTATGTAAAAAATATTCACTATATCAAGTAAAAAAAAGTAAAAATTAAAGAGTATTTCGACAGTGACATGATTTAACGTATATGATCTTATTATTGAACCGTAATAGGCAGACACTTTAAATTTACACAGTGTGTTTTACAATGTCTACTTTAAGAAGTATCAAACAAAAATATTTAATAAAATAAACGTTGGTCCCTAGAAGTCGCGAATTTATCGAATTTAGCCTTTGGCTGAAATTTACACAGAATATGTAGTACTATGCTCACTATAATAAAAGGTACAAATAATAATAAAATTTCAATACCCATAGAAGTCGTGATTATATCGTATATCTATGTGCCTATATTTTAAACCGAAGCAAGCAAGCATAAATATAAATCGTATACTTTTAAATTTATTTATTGAACATACCATGAAAGCCTGCGTGAGTTAGTCTAAGTAGCACTTGACTAATTTATTTTTAATTGCTTTTTTACTTTACCATACGTAGTATAAGGTGAAGTATAGTAATCATGAAAAAAACGAGGTCGAATTTTCGACGGATTTATATGTCTTGAGGTCTCCTGAACCCATTTTAGCTACTATTTTTGTATGTACAGGTCACACCGTATGACATATTAAAATGAAATTCAGTATGTGCCTTTGGTATATGGAGATGAAGAGCTGTATAGTTTTTGAGCATAACCGGAAGGGGGCAAGGGGTAGTTTACTTAACACCCGAAACCCCCAATGAGAAGTGGACGAAGGATATATCTTGAGAGGCTTGATTCGACTCTAGCCGATTTTTTCAATTGATTGTTTTTAAAGTTTCTTAAGATATACATAATTTTATTTTGGCTTCTAAAAAATTTTGGTATTAGCTTATAAGTAAGCTTGGCAGTTCGATAGTAGGCAGACCAGCTACAAGTAAGTTTGTCGTCGGACTAGTGTGAAAAGTTCCGATATTGTAACGAACTGCAGCATGATAAGGTGATTTGATAAGCTTCACGTGCGGTGATACACCGGATTTTTAAATAAATTACTATGATTTTTTTTTGCTAAACTAAGGTTTTTTGTTAAATTTTCAATTTTTAGAGAATTTTTAATATTTTGGTACGATTTTGATTTTGGTTTATATTTTTAGCAGTTTTGGTTATTTTATATACTCTTAAACACTTTCCCCTTATCATTTGTCCTTGGTCCTAAAGATACAGAATATATAAACTATCCTTTACATATTTATTTATACACCTTCCACCTGTGCTTAAGAATATGAGAAATATATTTTTTTAAGTAATTTAATCCATAAAATAAATAGAAGATATAAAACGATTTAATTTATTTGTATTTTAATATACAAAATAGATAAAAGATATAAAATATGTAACGATATAATTTAATAATCAACACATCAATAAATCTTTTAAATTTTTATAACACTTTGCTTAAACACCTTTTAAACATGTTATGCTTGCCGTTCCATTTCAGTGTCCCTTTTTATGTTCTTGTCAACTTGAGCACAAAAGCCACCCAACCGACCATTTGCTGTTTCTACTTTGAAGAATACATATAAAGCAAAGTGTAAACAGTATGTGGTCCAGTTGTTTTGTACCAGTTCCTTTTTGTTGTTTCTATTGGTGTGAGTTCATAAATTGCTTATGAAAAAACAGCTTCCGTATAGTGACACTTCATTAAACAACAACAACATCATAATTACATTCATCGTCAGCAGCAACATCGGCAGAAGCATCATCATATTTATCGTCATCATAATAGTTGTTATTGTGTGGGTGTCATCATAAAAACATGTATGAATGAATATTAAAGCCATAAAATGAACAACAACTGCGGAAGCATCACTAAAAACTACAACATTGAAATGTTTATGCTGATAAACAATGATGAAACAAATTTAAGGTGGAGTTAAACGTGTCCAACGTCGTGTATATATAAATTTAATAGGGCTTTTTTGACTTGACAACTGGTAGAAGTTAGGTTACGTAGACAGCTTCAAGGGGATGTCACACATTGTCCATTGAGCCCATTGTAATGCTCCGAAGACCATCTTTTCCCATAGTTCCTTATAAAGCTACAGGAAATCCAGCCCATAAGAACTACTCAGCTTCTGAGTTACGGTTCTGAATGAATCTTTGGCGCAAAGCTGGTGCGTTAGTTACCTTTGAAGCATAAAATTCTCCCGGAATAAAGGAAATATATCCAATAATGCTACAGAAGACATTATATATTACTGAACCTTATCTAAGAAACTCTTTACAGCTTTTATGGGCTATTCGTACGTACCAACAAGTTTGAGGAAAGTCAGGATGGTATTCACACTTGATCAACATGCCTATATTAAAGATAAATCAGTAGAGGCCGCCCTCCATCATCTAATGTCAAAAATAGAGCAGTCTATACATCATGGGGAATATGTACTTGCTTGTTATCTTGATATTGTGAGCGTAGTGGCATACGCTAACGATGTAGTGATGAAAATTTCCGAATACTTTGACTGAAGTAATGGAACGGGCTTAAAAAGCCATAAGCCAGTGGACTATAAACCCCGAAAAAAGAAGACAGTACTTTTCACAAGTAGAAGCGTATTTAATTTCCCAAAACTTGGGGGAAGAACCCCGTTGCGTTCACAATAAGCGAAATTTTTAGCTGTAATTTTTGACAAAAATCTTAAATGGAAATGAAACCTTCATGAGATAGTTAGGATTCTCAAGAGATATCACTATTTATAGAAGCACTCAGGCGAATATAAAAGCACTCAAAAATAGATGTATTAGATCGAACAAAACATACTGAAACTGTGCCGAGTTCAACATCGTAGCAAATTAATGAAAATGAGCTGGAGCTGAATTGGGCATAAGTGTCAGGTGTGACGACATATACCCTGGTCCCGATTCTATGTACCTAAGAATAAGAGGAAAATTCAGACAAGATGCTGACACAGTGTGGAACAACTTTTTGAAATGCACACAGATGAAATTCTCGCTAGTGGAAAAAGGTAAGGGGAAATCAATAAACTTTTACGTATGAGTAAGTCTGAACCATGAATATTTCTTGAAAAAGATTCGA
Source organism: Phasia obesa (assembly GCA_949628195.1). Lineage (NCBI taxonomy): Eukaryota > Metazoa > Arthropoda > Insecta > Diptera > Tachinidae > Phasia > Phasia obesa. The sequence goes on from OX451218.1 coordinate 75,972,292, forward strand.
TTTTGTGATGATGATATCTGCTGATGGTGTGGCGAAGACGAGGAAAACACATTCCACTATATTTATCAATTTCCTTGGCATTTTTACATAGTCATAATAAATGTTTTGCCTCTTATTTCTTTCAGAATATGGAGAATTTGAAGGGTGTGGAAGCTACACTTATTGTCAAATTTTCGAAGCTCACGAAACTACTTAAAAAGATTAATTAAAACAAAGGATCCATGGTCTTGTGAATCTGCACACATATAGTTATGTGTTATCCTCTCTTAACCTAACCTTACCTTGGTCCAGGCAGCTTCTGCAGTTCTTACCAGGATAGCTTCTTATACACTACGAAATAGGTTCAATCATACAGTGCCCCGTTATGATGCCAACTATAAGTTATATAGAATTTTTCTCGAAAGTTCGTAATGCCTTTGTTCTTTTCTTATTGATTGCAGGCCAAAGGATTCTGGACAATCTAAAAGTGGTTAGTAGATACGTTTATTTTAACGACCATTCTCTCCGTGCATTTAACATGTCCAGTGCACACAGCGATCGAGCATCTGGTTTCAAAGAATGCCGTTATGCCCTGGAACACAAACTATCCTCACACGGTAACGTTTCAATAGGGCCAGAGATTAAGTGACGTCATTAAAAATCTAGAATTTACCTCATTCGAAACAAGGGCCTTAATGGCGGCTAGACTGTCCACAAAAATATCAGCAACAGTCGCCTCCACAATTGTCGTTGCCGCTACCAAAATAGTGTATGCATCAGCCTGAATCGGATCAGCTTTCGGATAGCCTGAATAAGAGCAAAAGGTTAAGGTTTTCGAGAAGAAGATAAGATCCCCGATTCAGCCCCTGTATCTGCCTTATATCCATCCGTAAGGATTCAAACTCCATTGTCTTCTATTACGCAGTTCTATCTATTCATTCACCACTTTCTACTAGACAAGTGCACCATAGATGAGAATAGGCATACTCAACGTTGCGTATATCCAACGTACCATATATCTCATATATAAAAACCACGCTCTATATTCTATGTTAGACAATTTTATTTTTGAGAAGGTCCATAAGTTTCTATTTATTGGAGCATACAATAATCTTGTTGTAATCCAACATGCTACCAATATAATATTTGCTTTGATCTGACCATTGTTGGCCTAATGAATGTAGTTTGTGGGGGAGAAAGGGTGTGGTAAAACGCTAATCACCGTAGTGAAGGATATGTAAGATTCGGCACGGCCGAATATAGTGCAGTTACTGGTTTAAATCGGATTTAAACCAAAAATTGGCAACCGCTTAAAAAGTTGACATATAAAAATTAAACCTATTTTGAGACCTCAAAACACCATTACAAGGGATTTCCTAAACAAACATACGACAATAATATGACCAATTAAAATTTTATGTTAACCATAGCAGCCATTTAGAAATGTCCGATTATTATTGTTTTATTTTAATTCTACCCCAATGTGCAATGTCTACAGAATATTTAAAAATCTTTATAACAAGTTGCGTTACAAGTGGCTAAATAGGGGCCTAGTTGGTCACATAAAGAATATTGCAGTAATAAACAATTTATGAATATAAATTTGTTTAATAAAGCAGTTATGCATGTGTGTGTAATCATAAATGCATATATGAGTTAATGTTTAGATATGTGTAAATGTAAGTACGTTTGTTTAGCATGAATATTTATTTTTATGTAAAACAATCATTTAACAATTGGTCAACAACCCCAATTGCAGGTCAATTTAAAAAGCAACAAAAAAAAGAGCAACTGACTACAAAGAATAATAATGAGGTTATTTTTCATCAATAATGTAAAAGTGCTTCTGCTGTAAATGTTCGTAGATTGCGTTATGTGTGCGTGGCTGTGTGTGTGTGTGTCTAGAGGATGTAGTAGTTGATTATTCATGTGCAACAATACGCAAAAAAAATCTTAGGTGTATATAAGGTATGCACGAAACAATTTATCAATATCAACGAATGTATTACTAAATGTTTAATGGAAAATGAATCAATATCAGATGAGCAGAACAGGTAGAATGAATTTGTGTTAGTGTGTCTATAGGATTTTATTATAGACACAATAGCATATTTGCTTACTTACCTGTGCAGACAGTTTAATTTAATGTGTGTGAGTATAAAAAGTTAAGGATGAATTTTAAATTTAATTTTAAAATATCGGCAGGAAATTTATTATATTTTCTTACATTTATTTTTTATATTTCTTCTGCAATACATTTATTTTTATCTTTAGCTTTATTGTTTATGTTTTGATATCTGTGAAGTTTGTGTAGTTTTTACAATCTTAACTGTCTGCATTAAAGCACAATTTAGACAATTTTGGAAAAACTAATAAATTTATATATTTATAATATTTTATCTTAACCATTAAAGAATTTGATTTTAAAATATATTGAAATCAGATTTCAATTAATTTCATATTATTAATTACACATTACAAGTAATTGTAATTTAAATTAGGCACTAAATTAGGCACTAATGTGTAATTGAACATTTTCAATTACACATTACATGTAATTGTAATTGGAAATTTTCAAATACAAATTACAAGTAATTGCATTTGAAATTAGGCAATAATCATTACTTTCAATTGAACAAAATCAATTACATGTAATTATAATTTAATTTTTTTAATTTTAATTACATGTAATTTGTAATTTGAATTTTTTAATTAAAGATTAGAAATAATTTTAAATTTAATTTTTCAATTACAATTACAAATTACATGTGTGGAATTGAAAAAATCTCAATTATAATTGCAAATAGTTAATGTAATTGTAATATAAATATTCCAATTAAAATCTATATATAAAACAGGATGTGTGTATTTATGTAATGTATGGACTCCAAAACGGCTAGGCCAATTTTGATTAAATTTTCAGGGAATCTTCAGAATATTCTGGCGGGTGACACTGTGAAGTCTGATTTGATTTTTGGTCTGCGGGCGGTGGGGCGTGGCAAAATCCAATTTTCACATTGCTTTTTTTAATTTATTTTATTTTTTTTTTAAGCCGCCCGGAACCACCTGGAATACCTCAGCATGTACTAACATTAAAGGTTGGATCACCGGTAATTCTTATTCGCAACTTAAACGGACCAAAGTTATGCAACGGAACCCGATTGACCATTAAAAACTGTTCACCAAATTTAATCGAGGCAACAATCATCGGCGGCAGATTCAAAGGCGAAGACGTACTTATTTCACGAATTCCGATGATTTCAACGATTTACCATTCCAATTCAAGCGGCTCCAATTCCCTTTGCGTCTTGCCTTTGCTATTACCACCAACAAAGCACAAGGCCAATTATTGACAATTGCTGGCTTAATTTTGGAAACTTCATGTTTTTTACACGGCCATTTGTATGTGGCTCCCGAGTTGGCACGCCAAAAAATTTATACGGTTGTTAATTGCCATATCCGATGTGTACAACAGATATAAAATGTGACCCGAAAGACCACCTTTGGGGAAATTATTAGTTAAATAACTTTTTGAAAGCTTTTGGAATTTTTTGACATCGCGATGTGGCGGGCACTGCTAGGACAATATAAATAACGTTATATACACTAAAAATTTAATAAACTCACTTTTTCTAAATCGCAGGACAGACATGAAAATGAGAAATTCCATTTGTATGTCATCATTTGGAAAAAAATTCAAAATAAAAGTTGTAGAGATGTTTTCATTTTGAACGTGTTAATAAATGTGTTTTATTAGGTTTTTATTTACGAGCAATAAAATGAATTGTACTTTTTGAATTTGCACAAAAACTAGAAACTTTTTTATATTTAAGAGTAATTTACAGAATATTGTAGAAAACAAAACTGTTTAAAAAGTTTTTTTTTGCATGTTTTCACAACTTAAATTGAAAATTTAATACAAAAAGTGCTTTCAATTTTTAATGTCAGAAATTCATTTTATAAAACAGATATTTACATTCATAGTTTTAATAGCAAAAATTTATTGAATGAATAACTTTATTTTTATTTTGTACATTTTTTTTTAATTACTACATTAAGAACGGCAGCACTTGTGTGAAATAGTAAAAGTTTTTGACGTTAGTTTAGTTAGGTCTCTCAAAGTAATTAAAAAAACTTATTCTGAATTACTTACTTGCACATAGTGGGAGATTTGCCTAAAATATTATAATTAATTACATAGTGCAACATTGAAAAAAATACACGCAACCTATGCTGTCATAGGTTCGATTCTACTACCAAAGGGTAGTAAAAACCTATACTCGGTTTGCCGAAATGGGTGACCAATTTTTATTTACGGGCTTCGAAAGATTCTGAAAATGGTTAGGTCCTTCAAAAAAAGTGTCATCAGTTTTTGTCTAATATCTCATTAATACAAGGTGATACCGCTTAACTTTGTTGGCGATAATATAGCTAAGGATTTTTTTTAAATAAATGCTATTAATTATTGAATTTTTAAATGAAATTATTTATTATTATTAATTATTAATTAATCACAAAATACCTGCAACATTAAGGTAAAGTAAATCCCAAAATTTACAAAATAAATGCCAAAAATTCAAAATTGGAATTTTTTTAGTCTTTTGCCTATAAAGTTCATATATGGACTAGGGGTCATGAAATGCTTTCACCAATAGTTGGGACTATATACAGCTTTATTACGGCAGTATTCTTTTTTCGATCCCAGCTTTGGGATTTAAGAACTTATAGGCTAAAGTCAAAATTTCGATGTAAAATAGGTCAAATTGAATATCTTCTACAAGGATGATTAATTTCACACGAAATTTGGTTTAAACGTACGTACATATATATTGTTAGCTTATACAAAGATATAAAATTTTTATATATTCCTTAAGAAAATTGTTTGCTATTAAAAAAAATATTGGCGGCCACTTTTTGGCTAAAATACACAAAAATTCAATTTTGGAATTTTTAAATTAAATAATTCTTGCAAAAAAAAACCGACTTCAAAACAGATGGGCACCATTTCTAAACCAAAAATGTAAGAAGTAAAAATTAGAGGGCTAAAAAGAAAAGACTATGTGAATATCAAGCCTCTCCCTAATACTGTCTTTTATGGGGACACCACTCAAGCCTTTGTCTTTAGCGGTTTCAAAGATAGTGCCACATAGATCAAATAACATCACCTATGGGGGCATCCTTTAATTTACAACTTTAAAATAAAAACCTGTTGTTATAAAGGACTTGGCCACAAAGATTCTTTGTATAACAAATTACATGAACTATTTAATTTAGAATTCCAAATATTTATACTTGTTATTATGCCAGTGAATGTAGTGGACATTTAGTTAGGGTCATATAGGTCAAATTATATCAATTATGGGGACACCCTTTAATTTTTAAATTCAAATTGTATACTTGATATAGTGGACTTTGCAATACATTTTCCTTGTAAATTTTAGCTATAAGAGTTCAAAAGTTTGGCCACATACATAGAATTACATTAACTTTTATAGCGGACTTGTCAATACAGGTTCTTTGTAAATTTCAACGGTCTGTGTACAACTGTTCAAAAGTATGGCAATATACATAAAATTAAATGAACTTTTGGAGCACCCTATAATTTTGAATATTTATACTTTTTATTATAACGCAATTTAAAAAAATCAATTGCCATCTCTGGTACGTAATCACACAGATATTCGTTTGGTTATGATACAATTATACACGCAAAGAAAAAACATGGTTGAAGTAACCATAATCTAAGAGTAACATATTATGGTTAAAATTTATGGTTGTAGTTAAACTATATTATCTATACACATAATAAAATAGTAACTCACTTCCGTCTGTCTGTCTGTCGGCTGTCTGTCTGATTTGTATTATTATATTTTAAACACCTTTTATAGGGCTTTTACAATAATTTTTATAATTTTATATAAATTTTAAAAAATTATATTTGGTATTTTTAATAATATTATTTATTTCTCATAACGCATAATTCCTTTTTGGGCATAAGAATCTGGGTTTTTATTCGCAAAATTTAAAAAAGTCCACTGACGATCTGGGTAAGCACCAGTGAAATAGCTATATGCTTTACCAATAGTAATCTGTTTGGATTACTATATAATAATAAATTTAAAAAAAGGTATTATGCGTTATGAGAAATTAATAATTTTATAATTAAGTTTTAACGCTCTAGGTCTTTTTTATAAAAATATTGCAATGTATTTTTATATTCGATATTTCGCTACACCATTGGGTAGCATCGTCAGGAATTAAAAATAGTTTTATAATATTTAATTGAACGAAAATATTAATTTGTGTGGGCACAGCTTGTTTTATATAAAATATATATGACTTTATTAATACATACATAAATACAATAATTAGTTGGTGTTGACGTTGACTTAGCATTTTTCTTCTTCCAAAACCTGTTTTGGAACACTTTGGCCATCGATTTCGCTGCAGTCGCACATGTCCCATATTATCGCAGTTTATGGATTTACCATTACCATTAAAGAACTGTAAATCCTTAAAACGGCTGCAGATTTCTCTCATTACTTTAATCATGTTATTCTTAAAGACATCAATTTGATCGGTTGATCTCTTTTCCATTTCAGCCAACACCTTTTTCATGCAGTCTTTCAAGTACAAAGTGAAGTCTTTCTTGTCTCCTAAAGCAAAGCATTCTTGTTAACGGTAATTGAGAACAACATCAACACCGGTCTCAAAGGTTGAGTCGGTGCCCTCGTCAGCTTCTTCAGCTGAGGTACTAAAATCTTCAATTTTAATGCCACCTCGTAAATTACATCATCGTCCAATTTCATTTTGTAAGTATCTGCGAACATTTTATCATCAGTAATGATATTCCTGTTGATTTTCATGATATCGAGGTTTTATTACTCTTTGTGGTATAAAAATTAAAAAATTTAAATTCAGTCTCACACCGAGAGGACACGAATTGCGGGAATACAGAGAAGATGGTTGCCACGCACTCAATTTAAAAGCGAAAAAATACCGAAACAATTGGTTATATATTTTTTGGTTACGTACGAAAAAACTATAGTTTTGTAGTACAAATTAAATAGTTAAAACCAACCATGCTGAATTTTTTGTACGTAATAACCATTTAATAATACAGTAGTTATTAGGGTATCGGAAAAATTTGTCTTTCAGTTAAAAAAAAACCATTAAAAATATTATACAAACATATTTTTTTATATCTAAATTAGTGCTGGCAAAGTATTGAGTAGTGGGTACCGAGTACTCGATACTCGATAATTTTTTTTTGGTACTCAATACGTAAGATTAGTTAATCGATGCTATTACGGTATTATTTTTAAAAATTAATTTATAAAAATATTTGACAACTACGAGGATAAATTTCCTCTGCTAGTATGTAAATGGAAGTATTGAGTACTATTGAGTACCCAATTGAAAAGTATTAAGTTGTATCGAGTAATTGAAAGTAGTAGAAATTGCCAGCACTAATCTGAATTTTTATACGCACATTTCAAAAAAAATAATTAAGCATATAATTATATTTATTTGAGTCTAAAAAAAAATTTACAATATTAATTTAAGTTTTGTAAGATAACATTTTTAAAACTAGTTTTTGAGGCACTTATTCCAAACTGCCATTATTTCACAATGTATTGAAATAATTTAGACCTAATTATTGGACTATTAAGCACGTAAATTCTTTGATGTAATGCTACAAAAAATAACCTTCGAATTGATAACCTAGAGGGAACATAAAATGTAATTTTTCAGGGCAATCTATATTTGCATTTATCAGGTCAAATATATAAAGCATAGACTGTACTTTACGTCTTTTTTTCCAGCGAAGTCATACCCAGATGTAAGCACCGGGACATATAAGAAGGAACAGGACGCATTAAATTAAGATGAGGCAAAGCATAATGTATAAATTTTTTCTGGATCTTTTCTATACGGGCAATATCAACAGCACAATGAGGACTCCAAATAGAAGCCCCATATTCTAATTTCGATCTAACATATGTAGAATATAAAAGTTTAATTGGATATGGATCAACAAAATCCAAACTATTTCTTTATATAAACGCAAGAATAGAGTAAGCCTTAGGTATATGCTTATCTAAGTGAGGTTTAAAAGTTAATTTAGAGTCAAACAAAACACCCAAGTCACTGCATTCATTTGTTTTAGTTATATAATTATTATTGAAATGATAAATGGAATCCAATCGACCTGTTAATCTTGTGTAAGTTGCATGAAAACATTTACTCAAATTTAATTTCAGATTATTATTGTTACACCAATCATTCAAATCAAGATCACTTTGCAATTTGCTGATATCATTAAAATTGTTTACACTAGAAAATATTTTAAGATCATCAGCATATAACAAAAAATTAGAAAATTTAAAACATTAAAAAATGTCATTGACGATTGATGTACATCAACTTTTACAAACTCAGACAAGAAGACAACCATTTATATAAAGATGAGGTGATTCCAAGATTAAGTAACTTTCTTAATAGAAGGTCATGCGAAATTTTATCAAAAGCCTTTGAAAAATCAGTGTAAATAGTATCAACTTGAAAACCCATTTCAAATTGAGAAAAACAATATTCTGTGAATACAGTAAGTTAAGAAATTGCTGATTTATTATTTCTAAAATTATCAAAGATTTTGTATTAAAATATAATACATCATATATTGCAAGTTCAAAAATTTTTGAAAATGTTGTTAATTTGGAAATAGATCTATAATTGCAAACATCATTGCGATTACCAGATTTAAAAATAGGGGTTACAAACGTGAATTTCCATCAAAAATTCCCTCTGAAAGGGATTTATTAAAGATTTCTAAAATCGGAATTACGACCGAGTATGAGCATTTTGTCAGTAAAAAAGAACACAAACCATCACCATCCATGTTAAAAGAGTTCTTTACATGATTAATAGCATTCAAAATTTGGTCTTTGGACAATAAAATGAGTCCGAAATTAAGGTTTGAATTGATATTTACGGCAGAATATACTTTAGAGGAATGAGGGTTAAAGTTTGATTTAAAAAAGTTCGCAAAAAATTGACAATTGTTTGAGGACAATCAGAAGAATCTTCTTGATATATCATGAACGAAGGAATATCAGTGCATCGCTTTTTTGAGCGAATATATGACCAAAAATAGTTTGGATTTGTCTTTATACTATTCTCAATTCTAAGCAAATACTGTTTGTACAAAAATTTATTTATTTATATATTTTGTATGTATATATTTTGTATGCATGCATACAAACATTGTATGTGTTTGAAAACAACAAAAAATATTTATATTATTTTAATTATAAACAGAAACATTTTTGCATTTAACACCTGTTGCTATACGTTTCAATATTTAAAAAGTTTCCAATTCTTAACTTTTTATTTATTTCATATTTTTTTAGCATTTAACACTTTTGCATCAAGAGCTTTATTGATAAGACAGAAAGAACAATAAAATTAATTTGGTAGCTTTTGTGTTTAAACAGGAAATGAAGTTAAATGAGGGCAGATACACTCATTTAAAAAATACAACTTTTATAAATAAGTTATAAATATTTGTTGGTAATTTAAATTTACTATTTCTGCATACGATACACAATTTTAGTTTTGTTGTTCGTTTTTAATTTTAATATTAGAAGTTAGAATCTTTCAGTACCGTTTGTAAAATAGTTAAATAAAATGCTTTAAATGTTTATTTATATTTTGGGTATTAAAACTTTTATTATTTTTTATAATTGAATACCACAGGGTGGGCTAGTTGCTATCGCCATTTCACTAACTGCTAAATTTGGGTCAGAGCTATTTTACGACTAATTTTTTGTTTATAGATTATCAGCTGTTTCTTGCTTTTAATTACGAACTTTGTGAAAGTTTTGTTTTTAACAGTTCGTCCGTGTACACATTTATATTTATGAAAAATATATGTTTTGTAACAGCACGGAAAGTAAAAACATAATACAGACTTAAGGCCAGGCTTCTCTATCCTACACAATCGTACGATTTAATCAACCAAAAATCTGATAGAATTCTGTCCTACTTTAAAAATCGTTTAAAAATGGCGTTGTAGATGCCACACTATCATACAAAACAAGTTTTTGCAACTCTGATCGCATGGAAAAACAATATTTTATGAATTTTTTCAAAAGATTATCAAATCGTACGACTTGTCAAAAAGTGTGTCACACACATACATTTCCAAGCCACACTATCATACTTTTTGAGCACACATGCATTTTTTGACAGCTCCTACGACTAAGTATGATAATGAATCATGGCCTTTAGGAAGTATTAATGTGTTGTTGTAAAGATATTTTTTGGGCATTTGTATTCGGTTATTATAATGAAATAATACTTCTTTCGTAATACCATCAATATGTCACCGGCTTATTTTTAGTTATAATTACTATTACTTTTCTTTAAGACAGAGAGGAATTCTTAATATTTAAGATAGATTTGTTTTCTTCAAATCAGATGATTAGTTTTCAATACCTTGATTTTGATTTAGTCATTTAGAAAAATGTTACAGCTGTGTATTTTCTTTTTTTTTCATTCAATACTTTTTGTGGCTGTTACAAAACCTCACAGCTCCACTCCTCAATTAGTTCTTAACGATTCAATGATACTTTATGCTAAAGGTATAATGGACATTTCATTTGGATAAACCCTTGAGGACTACCGCTGTATATTTTAAATGAAAATTCGAATGCTATTCTTGACAGCCATTCATTAGTCCAAATATCTCGGGTTAAGACTTGGCCGATTTTTTAAAACCAACATAGGTAATTTTAAGTTTAAAAACAGTGCCCCTGCATAGTGTTGTACGAGCTGGTTTACATATACATATGAATTTATAAAATATTTATTAAATGTCAAGTTGACATATTTACCAATGAATGAATGAAAGTACATACACGTAAATTTTATGTAGCCATGTAAAACAATACACTTCCGTTTCCTGCTGAAGAGTTGATTTTTTTTTTTGTTTGTTTATTTATACAAAAAAAAAAACATTAACACATAAAAGGCAAAACATATTAAATACCACTTACATATGAACATTTGATTTATTTTATTAAAAAACTAACTGTGCCGCCCACACACGTTTTGTGCGTCCTGACAATATGTTGTTCGATTTTGCTTTGAAAGTAATCCACAACAAATTTTAAGAATCTTATAGTCCTTGACGTATACGTATTTATTTTATATAAAGCTACACATCCCTGGATATAATCCTAAAATTTATATAAAATTCAAAAAATTATTGTAAAGCTCTGTAAAAGATGTCCAAAATATTTTAATAGCAATGTAATTCCACAAAGTAAAAATACAAATCAAATACAAATCTTATTCAATTGGCTATTTGGCAGTAAGTAATTCATATTTTGTCATTATGTATTTTAAAACAGCGCTACCCCACTTTCAACAAAAAAGGTGCCTTTCTACAGTATTTTTCATATTTCATCATTATGTAATTTAAAACAACGCCATCTGTTGTGAAACCGTGTTTAAAATAACCCACATTTCAACTGAAAATTGCGTACTTTCACTGCTTTTTCTCCGCTTTCTTTTGGTAATGAGATATTTTTGCGGAAAAAAAATATTGAACATTTGAAAATTTTATAAAAAAAAAGTATGCTACATTGGAATCAGGATGCTAAGTTAACTCCTCACAAATTTTAATAAAATCGTATCCAATATTTTTTACGTGATGCGAACACAGACAGAAAGATAACAGACACAACGAAAATGAGTTACAATTTTATTATATGTATAGATTAAATTTTATTTTTACTTTACCATACGTAGTATAAGATAAAGTTTAGTAATCATGAAAAAAATCGATGTCGGGATTTCGACAGATTTATACGCTTTGAGGTCTCCTGAATCCATTTTGGCTATTTTCGGTATGATGTCTGTGGGTGGGTGGGTGTTTATGTCACTATTTTTGTGGAGTTTGACATATCAAAATGAAATTTTGTATGTGCCTTTGATATATGGAGATCAAGAGCTGTATAGTTTTTGAGCATAATCGGGAGGGGACAAGGGGTAGTTTCCTTACCCCCAAATTTTGTGAACGCTCATACCGTATGACATATTAAAATGAAATTCAGTAATTGCCTTTGGTTTATGGTGATGAAAAGCTATAAAAAATTTTCGCATAATCGGGAAAGGGCAAAGGGTAGTTTACTTAACTCCCCAAACCGAAAATAATTAATTTTTTGATTCGAATATACTTTGACTTATATTCTTTATGTAATATATCCATAAAAATATAAGTTTCCATTGGGTATGGTAAAATTGAGTGTAGACCACTCCAGATTTGTTTAATTAATGAAAAAAAAAATTATTTAAAAAATGCTATTTTTAATTGAAAGGTTTAACTTTGATCTTCTAAGGCCCATTATTATAACTTATCAATAGCTAAAGTTAGGGAGAGATAAGTAGTTTATCATTATTACAAGTAAGCTTAAAATAACCCTTAACTATCACGTACTTTAAAGGCAAGATATAGTAACTAGCCTTACCTTCCTTATTGTAACGAAAAACTAATTATCTCACCTATAAAATCTTTACTTTAGCTATTCGCAAGTTATAACAATGGGCCTAAGGCCCATTATTATAACTTGCCTTTAGCTAAAGTTAGGATTTTGTTTGAGCGATAACTAGTTTTTCGCTATAATAATGAGGATAATGCTCATTGATTTAACTTATCCCTATAGTATGTGATATTTAAAAGTGGTTTTTAGCTTTCTTTTAATAACGAAGAACTATTTATCGCTCCAACAAAATCCTAACTTTAGCTAAAGGCAAGTTATAATAATGGGCCTAAGACTTTTTGGCAGCAGTTATTACCTCTGTTTTAGACTTAATAAATGTTTTTGAGAGAAAATAGATAACAAAGATAACAAAGGATAACAAGTATCTAAAATTTCCCGTTTACAAAAAGAAAAGGCACTGCCAAGTCATTTAAATAGGTAAAAATTTGTAAATTTGGGTTTTTGAACTGAGGTACCTGTAAAATATATAATTATAAATAATAATGAAACAATTTTTCAAGCATTAAGTCAATAATATTCACCTTTGTTTCATTATTATTTGTTATTGATAAAAAAAAAGTTCGAATATAATTAATTTGAAATTGGAAAATCTTATTATATATTTATATCGAAGCTTTTATGTTATGCGTACACAAAAATACGGACGAACAACCACACAGACAAGAATTCCAAAAAATGGTGTTTTCTCTACCATATCCGGCAAATAAATTTTTTAAAAAATATTTAATGTACATAGAAAAAAATAGTTGTCCTAAGTAATGGTTTTAATTAGTTTTAAATACAAATATAATTAATTCTTTAATTTAATCAATTATATTATTAATTCAGAAAGAACAAATTAATCGTTCAATTAATTTAATAATTGAAACAATTAAAAATTTAATGAAATTTGTAAATGGACCTTATTAAATCCATTAATTGGAGTAAAAATTTGTTTCTGTGTAGAGACACACACAGTTCTGTTCCATTTTTATTATATGTATAGATATATAGATATAGATAACGAGATCAAATTAAAAACAGCAAGACAATGACATCAAATTTATTTGGGAAAATTAGCAAAAGAAAAAAATTACATCAGACGTTCTTTCTGATACCTTTCAGAAATTAATACGAATGTTGGCAAAATTTTCTATGCATTTTTCGTTCGATTTCTGTTAGATTTCTGTCATAAATATTGGCAAGAAACTTTCCCACGACATGTGTGTCAGATTTCGAGTCAAGCACTTGATATATTTTTGGGACAGAACTCTAAAAAGAAATCGTAAATGACTCTGACTTTTTTGTAGACGTCTCGGTCAGACATTTTACGAATATCGTATAAATTTCTCAACTGGGATGTTAAACATAATATATATGAATGTATATGTCAATAACATAAGTAAGATACCTTCTATTAATTTTTGATTGAATGCATTGCTTCTCGATGCTCGTATATCTATTGATTAACCGAATTCGGCCAAAGATATCAATTAATTTCTCAAATTTCATTCTTACTTGTAAATATTAAACAATGTTTGTTTTATGTGGCTGGATGGGTGTGTGGTTGTGTGTGTAATTAAAGGATTATGTGTTTAACAACATTACTACTACGTAAATGAGAATGATTAAATAAAACAAAAATCTATTGAACATCATTAATTAAACCACAAGACTTAAACCAAAATTAAACAACAATTTATGCAAAACATTTTGCCACAAATATTTAATTAAACTCGCCTACAAAAACCCACAAACAACTCACAAGGACTTAAATACATAGAACCATTCATTGTTAAACATTCGCATCATAATTAAATGTTATCGCGTGTGTTTTTAATTTTGATTTATTAAGAAAAAAACACACAATCTTGGGATTAAGATTGTGCAATTAAATTGAGTGCACAATGAATTGAACGAACCAAAGCCAAAAAATTAAACAAACAATTAGGTTTTATCGTTTGTTGCCACAAATCGGTGGTTTCACAGATTCGGTATTCAAATTGCATTTTAATTTAGTTTGTAATTGAGCTATAAAATCTTGAAACACATAAAACATAGAAAGTGAATTTGACTGAAATAAAGATTTCCATTTTAAACCCTAGGCAAATTTAGATCTGCGAAGTTCCTCAGAAAACACTTTAATATCAAAGACGACATCTTCATTCGACTCGAATCTTTTTCTGCAGCGTTATTTATTTCAATTTTAGCACTCTTACTTGTTTTTTTTTTTACTTTACCATACATAGTATAAAGTAAAGTATAGCAATCATGTAAAAAATCGAGGTCGAGAATTCGACGGACTTATACGTTTTGAGGTCCCCTGAATCCATTTTGGTTATTTTCGCGATGATGCCTGTGGGTGGGTGGGTGTGTATGCCACTATTTTTGTGGAGTTTGTACAGGTCGTTTGACATATCAAAACGAAAATTAATATGTTCCTTTAGTATATGGAGATGAAGAGCTGTATAGTTTTCGGGCATAATCGGGAGGGGGCAAGGGGTAGTTTCCTTACCTCCAAATTTTGTGAACGCTCTACAGGTCATACCATACGACATATTAAAATGAAATTTAGTATATACCTTTGGGTTTTGGAGATGAAGAGCATAATCGGGAAGGGGCAAGGTGTAGTATACCTAACACCCCAAACCAAAAATAATTAATTTTTCGATTCGAATATACTTTGAACTTATATTCTTTATGTAATATATCTATTAAAATATCCAGGTTTAAACTTGAAAATTGAAATAAAATGTCAAAACAGCTGTTTTCGATTTTCTCACTCCCTTTTTTGCTACACCCAGGGAGATTAGAATAATAGAGATTTTTCCCGGAAACAAAACATTGGGAAGGGAAAACTTTCCCCAGGAATTGGACTGTATATAAATACATTATTTTTTATTGATATTTTTGTAATTTAAAAGTGATGTTTCCGATGAAATGACTAAGCAAAAAGCAACATAAAAATATAAATGATAAACTAAAAAGAATCGAGATGTAAACAGAAAGGCCTCCTACATAAAGAATATAATAATCGCTTATTATTATTATTATAATGTTGGTGTTAATTAATTTTGAATAAATAACCCTATAAAATCAGGACCAACGTTGTTTAATCTACACATATAACAAAACAGTAACTTTTTCCTATATATCGGTCTGTCTCTCTGTCTTCGCATCACGTAAAAACTACTGAATGCATTTTAATAAAGATTTGTGAGGAGTTACCTTTGTATCTTTGTATCAAATATAGACCAGCAAAAAATTTAAAAATGTAATCGAGTGTGGAGTGCGTGAGACTAAAATAACCAGTTCTTCAGAATTTATTACGTAATGTACATTAGGCAACAAATGTAATGCAAATAGCTTTTTCTTAGTTTTAAATAATTAAGTAGCTAACTTTGAAATTTCTAAATATTATTTGAAATAATGACATACGAGTATTTGGATATTTATAACAAGGCCTTCTTTTTTTTAAACGATAAGAGAAAGTTCAATTACTTATTACTTTATTAAGTTTTCTGTAATGTGTTTTGTAATCGAGTAGTATAATTTGGCGATCACAAAAGTAAACTATTATGTTTCAAGTACTGCTTTTGGTAATGCATAATCTTTCATAAGAAACTAATTTCCAATAGAGAAAAAACAATGAAAGTACGCAATTTTACCGAATAAATGGTACTGCAAACTTGAAAGCGGGGTATTTTAAACACTACAATAATTTTAGAATTTTATCCAGGGTTGGGTAGCTCTATATAAAGAAATACATAAACCATAACTGAAGCACTTTAAAAGTATGAGTTAAAATTTGGTGTGGATTACTCTCAAAGCAAAATTGGACAAAATATTTCCAGGACGCTTACGACGTGGCGGGCACACCTAGTATAGAATATACAGTAACAGAAGCTTCACTACACTCAAAATATTATGTGGGTAAATTTAAATGATAAATCGCTTTTAATAACTGTTCATTTAAAAAACGTTCCACTAACATTTCAATTAAATTAAATGTAATTATCAATTGTTTTTGAATGTTGATTTTATAACTGGCGAAATAAGTAAAAATAATTAATTTTTCTTTTATTTTAACCCACAAAAAATAACTTACCAGACAATAAAAAGTACTGTTTTTTATTTATTTTTACCTACAAAAAACAAGCTATCAAAACATTAGTAACTACTGTTTTTTTTTTTTTTTTTTTTTTAATTTGATACATTTGGAAGCAAAGTAATAAGGCAGATACTACATTACTTTGATAAATAATTTGATCCGAAAATAAATTTTTTTTTATAATTATAAATGGTTCGCCAATATACAAATCCATTTCAATATCCTCTTCAACCACCTATTTGCTTGTTATCTGGTTTCAGCACTCCATGTATTATATAAAGGGTGTTTTTTATAGAGGTATAGAACTTAAAGTAGCAATAAAACAACGATGGATTATTCGATTGACATGAATTTTATTTATCCGAAAGATAATCTTGTGGCATTACATTTTAAATATGATTTCTGGCATATGACCGCAACGGCTGGCGCGGATGTAGTCCAATCTGGACGTCCAATTTTCGATGACTTTTTCCAACATTTGTGGCCGTAAATCGGCAATAACACGGCGAATGTTGTCTTCCCAAGGGGCCGCATAGACCAATGACTTTACACAGCCCCACAGAAAGTAGTCTAGCGGTGTTAAATCACAAGATCTTGGAGGCCAATTCACAGGTCCAAAACGTGAAATTAGGCGGTCACCAAACGTGTCTTTCAATAAATCTATTGTGCCACGAGCTGTGTGACATGTTGCGCCGTCTTGTTGAAACCACATCTCCTGGACATCATGGTTATTCAATTCAGGAATGAAAAAGTTAGTTATCATGGCTCTATACCGATCACCATTGACTGTAACGTTGTGGCCACCATCGTTTTTGAAAAAGTACGGACCAATGATTCCAGCAGCCAATAAAACGCACCAAACAGTAAATTTTTCTGGATGTAACGGTGTTTCGACATACACTTGAGGATTACCTTCACTCCAAATGCGGCAGTTTTGTTTGTTGACGTAGCCATTCAACCAGAAGTGCGCTTCATCGCTAAATAAAATTCGCTTATGAAAATCGGGAACAACGGTAATCTCGTTTTGGGCATTATTTGCAAGCGTTGTACAGGCGTGAATCTATTCGTGATGAATTGCCAAACCAAACTGAGAATAAGTCACTTGACAGCTGTTAAATCGGTCGCCATCTTGAAAAGTAATGCCAACTTTAAGTTCTATACCTCAATAAAAAACACCTTTTGTATAAGCAGAGTATCTTTTAAATTTTAAATTTAAATTAAAAAATGACTACATTTTATTTCAATAACAGTAGCAGAGCAGGGAATAATTACTTTGGTCTAAATTTGCCCACTTTTCCTTAGCCTGTCTCCAGAGTGATTTTAGTTTTGGGTCTTTTAAATTTAAGTTTAAAATTTCATGCAGTTTGGATCATGGACCACCTTGATGCTTTTTGTTTTGCTGTACCTAAAATAAGTTACATTATTTTTATTTAACTTTGGGATAAATTAAAATACTTACAAATTGTTAATGTTTTTCCCAAACAAATTTTTAATTTTTAATAATACTTTTTTGACATTTTTTTCAAAAATGTTTTTTTTAACTTTATTTTTGAAACTATTCTACTGACTAACATTTTTATTACTTAGTTTTCAGTTTTGCTGAAACAAGAAAAAAATTAACTGTTAATTTTGACTGCACCGAAATTCCGCATTTTATTGTAGTTGGTTTTTTTAACCACAAACATAAAATAATGGTAATGTTTAAATGTTTTGAGTGTATATATACATACATATATTTTTTTCAATAGATTCTTAGTAAAAAAAAATAATTTGGCAAAAAAAAGTTTTTAATGTCAACAATAAAGCGTGGTTAAGCCATAAAAGTCAGGCTTAACCGCCGCACAGTGGTCAATTTCGCGAGATAGCGGTCAAAACTCTATAACTTTTGACCGGATTATTATTTTTTTATGCAATTTGTTTTGTTCAATAGAAGGGACTTTAAGCTTCAATTTGCGTGTTCAAACTTAAAAATCGACTGATAGGAATGTAAGTAATGTGAAGTTAAACATGCATTTTAATTCTTTGTTGAGTTTCCATGTAAAAGTTGAATATTTTGACATTTTAAATTGGTACTTTTTTATAATTTCTTATTTTCTTCAATCGTATTTTACTACCAATACTTATTTATTATTCCTAAACTTAATTTTGGTCAGAAAATGTCAACATTTGGCCCCTGACATTTATTTAGTCCCAATATTCACAGGGGCCAAAGGTTGGTTTTTTTGGATGAAAGCTAATTCTTGTGAGGATTAAACTGAAAAATAACACTGAAATTCCCAACAATATCAATACCATTTGGATATATTATATACAGAACACAACATGGATAAAGTTTTAAGTAAACTTTTACTATTGATTTAAAGTGCACATACATATATTTTATTTAAATGTATTAATAAAAATTAGAAACAAATTATAATCTTAGAAACAAATTATAATCTTTAAACTAGTATTAATTAAACAATATTAGTAAAAATTTCTTCCAAATAGCTTTGATTTTCATTTTGCAGTAGTTGTTTAGCTTCTTCATCTAACTCTAATGAGGTTAATTTCCATTTTTGTCGAATACTGGACATATATGGGTCTGATGTGCACAACAAAATATTAATAAGATCTTCATTAGTACAATATCTGGAAATTTTTCTTGTATTGTGCTCGCGAAAGAATTTGTAGTATTTGTTCCTTTTTTCTTGCGCTTCTTCTGAGAGATCTCCAATTGGAAGCATATTGTGCTGAATTATTTGTTGGAACAAAATTTTGTGAACTGTGGTTGGCATATGTCTCCAAGAATATTTTTGGTTATAAAGGGTTGCTGTCTCATTAGCATACTGACCAAATTTTTTTGCATCTATCTTTTTGCTACATGCTATAACTTCTAATATGATTTGGAATCGTCGTATTAAATCATAATCTACTCCAGTTATAGAAGCTGCAGTTTCCGGATCGGAAAAAACTCTCCTTGCTGTGTTTCGATCATTAGAATTTCCTTCTCCTTGCTTTGGCTGGTCAATTATAAGGCCTATCTCACGGTATTTTTCTTGAATATCTTTTTTTTTGCTTTCTTTTTTCCATATTTTCTTTGTTGTTTCTCACTGTTTCGCCTAACGGGCCAAATTCCAAATCGTATCCCAATTTAAGAATATGCTCCATAAAACGAATTCTAGCATGAAGAGGTGACATTCCAAATTCATATGCTTCGTTAAAACTATCGTCTTGTGTTGGTGGTTGGCTCAATTGACTTGATGTTTTTTGGCATATGGTGCAGCTTGACGAAGTCTTTGTTTCGGTTAAAGCTTGTGCAACTTTTCCATCGGTAAGTGACATTTTAAAGTTAACTTCGATGCATTGGTCATTAAATTCAAATATCAGTGGTTGAAGTTCTTTAATTTCATCTGTTATTTTGCCAACTTCTTCAGTTATGACATCTTTAGTTTCTTTTTTGTAAGCAAACTTTATTGGTCTACAAAATTTTGTTGACGAGGGAATTTCATTCTTCCATACATCTATCTCTGCAGCTCTACTAGTTGACGGCTCTGAACCAATATAAGTTTTTGTTAAGCGTAATGGAACGAAAGAAATCATGAATAAATTGGCATCTGATGAATTTTCCGCATTACATTGTTTGTATTGTTTCTGGCCAGAGGACCCATCACATCCCCATTTAGAAATTAAATTCATGCTGCAATTTTTAAACTTCTTTAAATAGTCAGCATCAAATGTCTTTAATAATCGTTCTGCAGTGTGTTCAAGATCATCCTGCAATTTTATTTCTGCTGAACTTGAAGTTACACTAATAGCAGTTGGTGAAGGTAAGCAATCTTATTTGGCAGAAACTATATCTCGATATGATGGAAAAATTACACAATTTTTTTCATTGGTTCGCTTCCGCAATTCTGTATATTGGTTTTTAGTCATTTTCAAATCCAAAAATAGTGCAAATGCTTCTTCTGGAGTAAATTTATTTTCTTCAGTTGGTGTCGGCATACTTTCTAAAATCCTTTTTGTGCGTCTGGGGCTTGCTTCCACTATTTTTTTAATGATAGCGATTTTACTCTTTTTAGTTTTCCATGGTTGAATTTGATGCAGAAATGAATCCTTTATGATGCTACAAGAAACTTCTTCATTGATATGTTTAAGCTTGCGTCTTCGTGATCTTTCACTACAATTATCAATTGGCTTTGCTGGTGGACCACCATTTCCAGTTTCCGTGGTAGTTACTGATGGCTTTTTAAAAATAAGTTTATTTCTTAGCCATTCTTGGTTGCGTGAGTAAAACAATTTCTTGTTTCTGGAACATTGATTATACCGTTTTCTTAAAGTATTTAAAGTTATGAATTTTAATTTCTTGTTTGTCGCATATTTTGAAGAATGGATTATTCATTATATGTAAAATAATGTCGTTTTCATCTTTCCATTCAAAATATATATCAGATAGAACACTATAACTGAATTTAGCCATTGTTTAAACAATAATGAAGAAAAAAAAAATGAATGCATGGATTAATATACTATTGCTCGAAGTTTCAACATGATCTTTTTTACCTCTTTGAAACATAATACAACAGGTACTTGGTTTTACCAGTTATTTCCATTGATTTTAAATTTATTTGCAATTTTCAGGTATTTAAGTTGTGTAATATTAGATGGCAATAAAATCATTTTTTACCTTTTCCAAATGAATCGCCAGATACCACATAATTTGAGAGTTCTATTGTCATTTTTGTCAAAAATTTGATACACCCTTCTATGTGGGCTAGGCCAACTTCTCCTAATTTCAACAGAATTATTTTTTGGGTCAATAAGAACTCTTGTACAAAATATCATCAAAATATATGCCTAATAGCCACTTTCACATACAAATAACTTCTCAAAAAATATGACGTGCATTTGTACCGAATATCTTACCTTGGGTCAGAAAAATTGCTGTAGCTCAAAAAGTGCAGTCCCGATGCATGGACATGTATATATAGGAATGTAGGGGAGAGTTAGGACTACAAAATAGTAAATTTGTGTTTTGACTCAGCTTGACTCACAGGAGTTGTGCTCTATGAAGTAGGAAATTTCCAAAAAATTTGACCTTTTTTAAAAAAAAAATATTTAAATTCTTCTGAAAACAGTAGAGCTTCAATAATAATACCAGTAATAGGAAATAAGTTAAGTTACAACACAAAATTTATTTCGTCCAAAAATCTTGAAAAACAAAAAAGTTATGATCATTTAAACATTAAAAATTAACTAAAAATATCATAAATTTACTAAATTCTGAAAAAGCCCATTTTGGACCATCCTGTTCTCAGTGAAATAGTTGAAATAGAGTTCTAATTTTTTGGCTCCCGAGGTTTACTACTGTCTACTTTCATATGAGTATATAACTTTAAAATCGGAGAACAAAAACCAAAAGGAGTTTTGGCCGCTATCTCAAAATATTGACCACAGTGCGCCGATTTGAGTTTTATTTCTTTTTCAATTTAAACATTGCGATTGACATTGAGAATAAAAAATTAACCCTTCCTTCGAGCCGGATTTGAACCAGCGACCTATGGATGTCCGCTCTAATTGCTTCACAAACCTCACTACAGTCCACCGCTCTACCAACTGAGCTATCGAAGGTCTTATGAACAAAAAAATTAAAAAAATATTGAGCCCAATAAAGGTTTAAAGTTTTTTTTTTTTATAATTAAGATTAGAATAACATAATTAAAACTAATTTTAGTAAAACCACAACATTTAGTTTACAATAGTGTGTGAATATATTTTTCGTTAAGAGATCCTATAAAATAAAACAAAGTACACATATTTTAAGTCATGTTCCAAAATGCTCTTGAGATAAATCTCTCATTTAGTTTTTATTGTAACAATCGATTAGTTGAAACCAATTTGGGTTTTTTAAAGCACTTCCACTTTGAAGGCAAAACACACAAGTATGTGTTAAGTCGGTTTGTTTTCTGTCGATACGCGACTAGTCGGTAATAAATAAGTAACGCAAAGTTTCATCGATAAAATCAACTGTATAGTTTTGAGTGATTGACGAAAATGGGAAATATAGTCACGAGCATATCATGAGGTTAAGTGATTTGAGTTTTGCATTAAAAACTGAGTATGGCAAAAAGAAATCTGCCCAATGCTGGTCTAACTTACACAATAATAGCTTTACGTTAAATGTACCAAATTGGCTATTAGGTAGTTGAGCAACACTTACTCTCGTACACACAAAGGTTAAGAAGCCAAAAACGAAACACGGAAAGGAAGAATTAAAACACATAACAACAATATTCTATTCGCATACACTCCACCATTTATTCTCTCGTTAATATTTCATCGTAAAGTTATGCAACTCACTCGCCTACATTAGCAATCTATATATCTATACATATAATAAAATAGTAACTCATATCCGTCTGTCTGCTTTTCTCTATGTTTGCATCACGTAAAAACTACTAAATGGATTTTAACAAAATTTTGTGAGGAGATACCTAAGTATCCTGGTCCCAATATAGGATAATTTTTTCCGCAAAAATATCTTAGAAAGTGGAGAAAAAGCAGTGAAAGTAAGCAGTTGAACTAACCGGATATGAACACTTTACTTTTTATAAAATAAAAAAATACATAAACTGATACGTAGCGTATCTTAAGGCGGAACTAAAAACGCCGGTATTACCACATAGCACTAAATCGCAGGCGAGGTAAAGTAATTATAAATTGGCTATGCTAGCTTCAAACAAATTCGCCTAAAGAACAAAAGAAGCGCTTGCGAAGCTTTACTATCGCACTAACCATCTGTCTTACCTACTACTATCCCTTTCTAGAGGAAGTAACACAGTTAATATAGGCATTAATTTCCTGAGTGTTACTTCTCTTAAAAAAACTAAAAACGTAAGGGTATTTGGTGTAAATTGCTTTCAAAGGAAAATACTGACGAAGTGGTGGGCACAGCTAAAATTGTTAAACCTTTCACCACAGGTGAAAAGAGTATATATAAGTTTGTGATTACGTGTGTAATTTCTACGATATTCATTTCCGACCCCATAAAGTATGTATGTATGTATATTCTGAAACCGTATATATAGAGCAGTTGATTAAACGATGTCTGACTGTTCGTCTGGGTTCGGGTTGAAATCAACTTCCCAAGGCATCAGAAGAGAAAATTTAAAAATACAGAAAATTTAAGCTCACCAATATGCAAGGCATAGTTTCAAAAATTTCGCTGATCGAACTCTGTGGCCAAAAAACACACCCACTTATGTATATTTATTCACGTTGTTTTTATTTTTTTTTTTTCTGTTATAATGATTCTCTTTTGCTTTTTTTGTGAAATAAATATTAGATCGCAAGAATTTCGATAAAATATTTACAAAAACCTTTCGATAACGTTTTAGCAAAAAATTTTCGATAAAATTTTTACAAAAAACTTTCAATAGAATTTTACAAAAACTTTTCTATAAAATTTTTACAAAAACTTTTCGATTAAGTTTTAGCAAAAAATATTGAATACAATTTTTTCAAGAATTTCAATAAAACTTTACAAAAAGTTTCAATAAAATTTTACAAAAAATTTTTAATAAAATTTAACAAAAATTTTGCGTTAAAATATTTACATAATATTTTCTAAAAAATGTAATGATACAATTTTTGCAAAATATTTTCTAAAAAATTTTAGCAAACAAATTTTCAATAAAATCAAAATATTATTGCAAAAAAAAAATGTCTCATCTTTTTAACTTTTAATAAAATTTTTAACATTATTTTTTTTATAGAAGTCATAGAAATAACCTTCTATTAAAATTTCAAATGTCTACCAGTTATGAAATAATAAAATAAGGCTTCTACAATTTTCGTACAAAACCCCTAAAAATCATAATAGTCGATAATAGTTTCAATGGTTAGACTGGTTCAGTAGCTACATTGAGTACTTCCAAGAAGAAAACAAAAATTGGAAAATCGGTGACAATTGTTTGAATCACATTCTTGACATGACTTGTCAAATTAGAAGTGGTACACGAATGTATGAATGAAACTGGTGATTAGAGGACACATCACGTAACTGATTTAAAAGTATAAAGCAATAGGCAATTTACCTAGTGCAAGGCATGTTAAAGATAGGTTCACGATCTGCAACAGAGTATTGTTTTTGCTCGATTTTGCTTTGAAAGTATTCCACACCAATTGTAAGACTCCTTCTTTTATAGTGCTGCAGTTATGGTTTATGTATTTGTTAAAAAAGGTACCCATATCTGCATAACATTCTAAAATTTATAGAAAATTCTAAAAATTATTGTAAACCTCTGTAAGAGGTGTTGAAAATATTTTAATAACAATATAATTTTACAATGTTAAAATACAAATCAAATACAAATTTTATTCAACTGGCGTCATCTCTTACGCAATTTTGTTTAAAATATTCTACTTTCAAAAACAAAAGGTGCGCAAGCGTGATTAAAATATCCCAGTTTTTAAAATATCCCACTTTCAAAAATAAAAGGTGCGCAACCGTATTTAAAATATCAGTTGCATACTTTCACTGTTTTTTCTTCACTTTCTCTTGAAAATTAGATATTTTTTTTGGAAAAAAAATCATCGTTTATTGGAATCAGGATCCTAAGGTACCTCCTCACAAAATGTTGTATAAATCCATCAAGCAGTTTTTACAGGACGCCAAAGGAAAAGAAAAGCAGACAGGCAGACGGAAATGAGTTACTATTTATTTTATATGTATAGACTAGCTGTGCCCGCCACTTCGTCAACGTTCTTGAAATATTTTGTTCGAATTTGCTTTGAAAGCACTTTGGTTTGATACTAGATTAGTATTAACTAACTGGAAGAAAACAAATAAACAAAATTAGCTTTAATTGCTAACCGAAGGTTGGCTGAAGCAACAACAAATAAAAGGTGGTAAAATATTAAAGTAAACAAGTAAAAGTGCTATATTCGGCCGTGCCGAATCTTCTATACCCTTCACCACGGTGATTTTATTTATACAGGCATGCACAGCATTATCCATATTCTTGACTCTTTACTTAAATAAAGTCGTATGAGAAAAAATCATTATTCATGAGTTAAAGAAATAAAAGACAAATGAAAACAAATTCCGTTTGCTACAATTGTCGCTGTGTTGTCAGCTACTTAATGATATTGTAGCCGACAGCTACATCGGTAACTCTGACATTGTTGTAGAATTACTTATTTTGCTTTTATAAAATTAAATAACTTTTTCAAAAACATAAATATTTCCTCCAAAACTTTTTATTTGTATATAAATTTGTAATTTACAATTTTGTGACATTTTCTTTTGTTGAATAAAATAGAAATTAGCCTATGTTGACGACAGCCACAACGGTGGTCGTGTAGCCATGTAGCTTTGCTGGCTTCAAAAGAATCGTTTACCTATAAACGTGTGTATTTTATTTTTGACAGTTTGTAGTCGGTATCCTGATGATGTCTATGTGTTTAATGCACCTAGATTTTAAAACAGAGATATCATCTATTCAAAAATAAAAATCATTTACAAAAATATGTTACTCTATATACACACATACATACATATGTATATTCTTAATATTAATTATATGTTATGTTACAGTCATGATTTTCATTTTCAAAGAAATATTGAAATTTTTGTTTTAATTTTTCAAAAATTGTGTGTAAAAATTTTTTGTAAAAATAATTTTTTAAAAATATTTTGTACAATTTTATTCGAAAATTTTTTGAAAAATTTTTTTTTATATTTTTCTGTAAAATATCTTTTTGAAAGTGTTTTGTAAATTTTTTTTTTGTAAATCTTTTTTAAAAAAAAATTTTTTTTAATTTTATTGAAATTTTTTTGTTAAATTTAGGACCTTTCTGCAGTCTATATTAAGTTAGAATGGTCAGACTAAAGCAAAAAGAAATCCTTAAAAAAAAAAAATTTCCTCATATTGACACTGCTCCTATTTATCAGTGGGTACCCTGTGGGTCCATTGGCTACCTCTATGCGTATTGATTTCTATTAAGGTCTCTAATACAAATCAAAGCAGAAAAACCCTACCAATCTAAAAACAAACAAAAATCGCCCCTCGCAGGGGGTTATTGATCCCCCGAGATCTGTATGCACTCCTTGCGATCTACCTGTCGCAGTCTAATATTTATTTGACAAAAAAAGGCAAAACAGAATCATTAAAGCCGAAAAAAATTAAAAAAAAACGTAAAAAAATATAGGTGGGCGTGGTTTTTGGCCCGTAGCCTCCAAAGGAATGATCCGATGTTGCTGAATTGCAATACCAAAATTTTCGAAACTATGCCTGACAGATTGGTGTGCTTAAATTTTTTGTATCTCTTCTGGTGCCTTGGCAAATGACATTACCACACTAACACGGACAGACGGACGGACGGACAGACGGACATCGCTTAATCAACTTCTCTATGTATAAGGATCCAGAATATATATACTTTATGGGGTCGAAAATGAATATTGTAGAAATTACACACGGAATGACAAACTTATATATACCCTTTCCACCTGTGGTGAAGGGTATAAAAAATTAAAAACAAGAGGGAGGCTTAAGGTAGTGGTAGACTTCGTTCTCATCAACTGACGATTGATAATTGAATACAAGTTTTCTCGTATTCCTTTATCTGAGTTTGGTTGGTTAAATATATGATGCTTACAACTAAACACTACCCAAAGTAGATAGATACGAAGCGTGCTGATGACGGACGTATCTGTCTAGAAAATGTGCATTCCGCTTTGCTGGTATCTAAAATAATTAATTTTCCCCATTTTTCTTTAATATTATCACCTAATTTAAATTATTCTTTCTTAGGGAGAATAAAACGAACTTAAGCTTGACTACAAATTTCATATGTATGTAATACTTATAAATAGTTCGACTAATAAAATTGAAATTTTCAAAAATAAAATATTTTTTCCTCACAAAAATCCATCCAGTAGTTTTTACGTAATGCGAACACAAAAGAAAAGCAGACAGAGAGACGGAAATGAGTTACATTTTTATTATATGTATCGATAATAGTAGTCTTTATGGTAAGTTAAGATTTTTTAAATTTAGATGGTCCTTAAAAATATATACAAAAAATAAGCTGATATTATTACATTAGAAAATTGGCATAGAAGTTTTTTTATGGTCAGATTATTATTTTAAGATATCGGCTGCACTTTTGATAAAATTTGGAATAAAAGAGTATGAAAAAAGTTACAAGATTCAGCATTAAGGTATCTCTTATGATTCATGACCTACTGAATTATATCCAAAATAAAACGTTTTTAAACCACTGTTGTAAGAAAAGTAAATATTTATCATCGTGTTGCTTGGTAACAGTAACCTCTGTATTAACATACATTTAGCGAAAGATAGACTGGATTGGAATAGTTGGCGTGGTACCTCACATACAAAGTGAAAAATTATTATCGTGTACCTCGAGAACTACAATAGGTAGAGTCTTGAAACTATGCACAAGTAACCTTTAAACTAATGTGTATAGTTTCGCAAAATACAGAATGGATAAGAATAGTGGGAGTGGTACCTCCCATAAAAAGTAAAATATTGTTATCGTGTTAAAACGTATAGTTTAGCATAAAACAGGTTGGAAGGGAAAAGTGGGCGTCGTACCTTGCATACAAACTAAAACATTTTTGACGTGAGTATAGCGTGCGTTTTCGAATTAAAGGTTGGTCATACTTTTCTTCCAAGTGTTTATTGTATATTTTGGGAATGGGTATAGCGAAGCGCACCGGGGATAGCTAGTTTTATATAAATTTTAGAATTTTATCCGTATACGTGAAGCACTATAAAATTAAGAGTCTTAAAATTTGGTGTGGGTTACTTTCAAAGCAAAATCGAACAAAATATTGTATGGACGCTGACAAAGTGGCGGACACAGCTAAAAATAAACCATTTCTTCGAGCCGGATTTGAACCAGCGACCTATGGATATCTGCCTCACTTTCTTCACAAATCATACTACAGTCCACCGCTCTACCAACTTAGCTATCGAAGGCCGTATGATCAAAATATAATTCTGTTATAATCAAATCTCGTAGAGATCCATATGGAAGTTAAAAAAAAGTTTTTTGTAAAAATTTAAAATCTTGTCTTTTCAGTAGCACTTAGCATAGTATCGTTGTATCTTCAAGCAGTAGACCTTTGCATAGAACGATACAAATGACTTTTTTAATACTCTTTCATGCTATAAAGACAGACAGAATTTCTCAAAACTCTGATAAAATCTCTATATAAAATGTATGGTACTAAGCGCATACATACACAAAAAAAATTTTTTGCTCCTAATAACAGTTTTAATTAGTTTCAGATACAAATTTAATTAACTTTTTAATTGACTCAACTATATAATTAATTAAGAATAAATTCAATAATATTTCAATTAAGTAGATAATTGAACTAATTAAAAATAAAATTAAATTTGTATCTGGAACTAATTAAAACTGTTAGTAGGAGCAAAAAATTTTGTCTGTGTATGTTTAAAAATATCACGGAATATATTAAATATTTTTTCTATGACTTTTTAAATACATATTATTACAATAACGAATGATATTTATAAGGAATAAAAATATAAAGTTCCTTCGAGCCGGATTTGAACCAGCGACCTATGGATATCTGTCTCACCTGCATCTCAAACCTTACTACAGTCCACCGCTCTACCAACTGAGCTATCGAAGGTCTTATGATCAAAATATAGTTATGCTATAATGAGGGCTAAAAAAGTATAAAAAGGTTCTGAGACCACCGTCTGATGTTCGAAATGATCCACAAGTAAGTTCAAAATAATAATTTTTTGTTGACATATGAACATCTAGCTTTTCGAAAGCACTTATCATTGTATTGCTGTATATGCAAGCAGTAGAAGAACTACTTTTGCATAAAACACTCAAAATGAATTTGCTTCAAACTCAGACGTAATTTTTCAAAACATCCCATACGTGTATCTTTGTTTGGTTCCCTCTTCATACTATGTTATGACTTTATATACTTTAATTTGAACTCCAATATCTGACATCAAATCTAAATAAATCGCTCCACTTTACGCAGGACTTAAACAGGTTAAAAATCAGTTTAATAAAAAACAGTTTAAATTGTACCGGCTATAGAAGGAGCGCATTGAACATTAAATCATAAACAGTCACAGCTCCAAATTTATCAAATCGTTTTGTTTTTTATATACCAGTTTACATATAACGATTACGCAAATTTCGTTTGAGTCACTGTTTTCTTTAAGTGAAAAATTCCAACCCTGGTTTTAAGAGCAGTTTATTGTTGATTTGCTGATTATTGTTGAATTTTGAGTTGTGTCTGTGTATGAGTTAGTGTACGAAATGTTTAAAAATAACAACAAATCAAGTGAAATACATTTTCTGAGGTTTTGGTAAAGTTTACAATAACGAATGATATAAGGAATAAAAATATAGCATAATCCTTCGAGCCGGATTTGAACCAGCGACCTATGGATATCTGCCTCTATTGTTTCTCAAACCTTACTACAGTCCACCGCTCTACCAACTGAGCTATCGAAGGTTGTATGATCAGAATATAATAATGTTATAATTAAGGCTTAAAAAATGTAAAAAGGTTTTGAGACCGTCAAAGTGATATATACGACTATAGAAGTTTACAAATTAAGAATTTTTCATAAAATCTAAAAATATAGCTTAGCATAGCATCATATACACAAGTAGTAGAAGAACAACATATACATAGAACACTGCAAATGATTTTTTTAATAGTTTTTTTCCATGCATCAAAATCAGACATATTTTTTACAATACCCCGAAATATGTATATCTTTGTTTGGTACCCTCCTTGCAAAATTTTTTTTTATATACTGCTCGCAGTGATTTATATGAAGTTAAAAAATAACCTTTTTGTTGATATAACACACTGTGCTTTAATGCTTTTCCAAGCGCGATACATATTTCTCTTTGTTTGGTCCCCTCTGCCAAACACCATACACGAAACCTTTTTTTTGTAGTACAGTGATATTTCTTTATTTACCTTAACCTCCAGAACTCCAATAGCTGTTTTCAAGTTTAAATGGCTCGTCGAAAATGGATTCGAAACGAATAAGAATATCGTGTCTAAACCAAAAGCATATTTTAAGAATCTTCGCTATACAAAGTTTATGGAGCTAAAATGAGCATATGTACAAAAATATAACGTATATATAAGGAATCAAAATAAAACTTTCCTTCGAGCCGGATTTGAACCAGCGACCTATGGATATCCATCTTCACAAACTTCACTACAGTCCACCGCTCTACCAACTGAGCTATCGAAGGCCTTATGATCAGAATATAGTTTAATTATAATCAAAGCTAAAGAAGGATAAAAACAGTTTTGAGTCCATCTGATGCTCGAAGGGGTTTATATTGTAGTTAAAAATAATAAGTTTTTTATTAAAATGGGAATAACTAGTTTTTTAAAAGAACATAACAGCGTGTCGATGTATATTCAAAAGTAGAAAAACGACTTTTGCATAGAATACTGCACATGAGTTTTTTAATGCTGCTCCATGCTCCAAACTCAAAAATAATTTTTCAAAACGCCAATACACGAATATGGTTTTTGACCCTCTTTACCACAATCCGTGGTCGAAACGTTATACATTTTTTTCGTAGTATGTTATGACTTTATTCACTTTAATATCCAGATTTGATTGTAAATAATTGTGTTCAAATTTAAAGAAATGGGTTTTCGGAAATCAATTTCCGGCGAGACTTATAAGTAAATCCTGTCTACAGCAAAGGGTTTAAACAAAGGACTTAAACAAAGAGCTTAAAAGTTTTAAAAATATAAAGTGTTTTAAACCAAAAGGAAGTTATAAAATATGGCTTAAATATACTTTTTACGATTTTGTTAAAACTCACAAAAACCAATGATAATAGAAATAAAAATATATCATTCCTTCGAGCCGGATTTGAACCAGCGACCTATGGATATCTGCCTCTATTGTATTTTTCAAACCTTACTACAGTCCACCGCTCTACCAACTGAGCTATCGAAGGGCTTATGATCAAAATAAAGTTATGTTATAATCAATGCTAACAAGTTATGAGACCTTGAGGTACTGAAATCTAAAATAGTTTTAAGAATTTTCAAGTTAAAAGACAATAATTTTTTACATATACTTCTGATGGTAAACTAAAATTCAAGCAGATCTGTATTCTCGATGGGGTTTCATTTACATTTTAATTACAATTATATATAATGGGTAATTGCATATTCTAATTATTTCAAATTGCTAATTGAAAATTTTCAATAACACATTACATGTAATTATAATTCTAAATATTAAAGTGTACTAAGCCAATAATCATTACAATTAAACAAATTCCGAGTATATTTTAAAAATCAATTAGATATACTGAGAACTCAGAAACATAACATTATTTTTTTAGGTTTTTGCTATGCGAAGGTTATTAAGAATTTTATAAATAAATATTTTTTAGTCAATAAATACTTAAAAAATTAGTAATTATCTAAATTTTGTAATTACTTTCTAAAGGATTTAATATAATTGATTTAACAACAATCAATTATATTATGTAATTAGAATTTTAAGATTACACTTAATTGGAATTTCTCAATTGCAAATTACAAGTAAAGTTTCACCAAAAATAACCAAGTTACAATTACAAATAGTTAAAATGTTATTGTAAGTAAAAGCAAGTAAGAGTGCTATATTCGGCCGTTCCGAATCTTCTATGCCCTTCACCACGGTAATTTTATTTATACAGACTTGTATAGCATTATTCATATTGTTGATTCTTTACATAAATTAAAATAAGTCGTATGAGAAAAACCTCATTATTCATGCTTTCTTCTTCTTTTGGATTGTGGCTCATACAGAGAAAGGACGGTTGGATTTTAAACAATGTTTTTTCTTCTTTGTATATAGTTTAATTATATTTTATTTTTTCATTATTTATTTATGTAAAATTAAAGTTATACACGATAACCAGAGCGATTACCACCAATTAACTGTACCACGGAACAGCTAACCGTGGAAGCCAAACAGCCAGTGCGAGAGGGAGACGCAAACCACTTGAAGGCCGAGCAATAAGAACGGCCTGATTGACCTCCAGCGATTATGATAATGACGCGCGCACGTGTTCCTCAATCCAAAGCTACTTTACGACTCCTTATTCATGCTTTAAAGAAATATAAGACAGCGGCTACGCAGCTAAATGAAAACAAATTCCGTTGTCTACAATTGTCGCCATGCTTCTACTCTGACATTGTTGTAGAAATACTTATTTTGATTTTAATAATAAATATACTTTTCAACAAATTATAAATATTTCATCCAAAACTTTTTGTTTGTATATGAATTAGTAATTTACAATTTTGTGACACTTTCTCTTGTTGAATAAAATAGAAAATAACCTAAGTTGACTAAAGCGGTGGTCGTGTAGCCATGTAGCTTTGCGGGCTTCAAAATAATCGTTTACCTATAAACGTGTGTATAGGTAAATTTTATGTAAAATTTTTAAAAAAATTTTTTTGAAAAATTTTCTCTAAAAATATCTTTTGAAAAATGTTTTGTAAATTTTATTGTAAATATTTAAAAAAAAAATACAATTTGTATTAAAAATTTGATTGAATTTATTTAGGACCTTCCTGCAATCTATATTGAGTTAGAATTTTCTGACTAAAGCAAAAAAAATCCTTAAAAAAATTCTACATATTGACCCGCCATGTGCCTTTTAACTGCCCCTATTTACGAGTGGGTACCCTGTGGGTCCATTGGCTACCTCTATGTGTATTGCTTTATCTAAAGGTCTTTAATACAAAACAAAACAGAAAAACACTACCAACCTAAAAACAAACAAAAATCGCTCCTTGCAGGGGGTTATTGAACCCCCAAGATCTGTATGCACTCTTTGCGATCTACCTGTCGCGGTCTAATATTTATTTGACAAAAAAAGCAA
The DNA here is from genome assembly GCA_949628195.1 of Phasia obesa. Taxonomy (NCBI): domain Eukaryota; kingdom Metazoa; phylum Arthropoda; class Insecta; order Diptera; family Tachinidae; genus Phasia; species Phasia obesa. The sequence continues at coordinate 76,005,868 of OX451218.1, forward strand.
AAGAGAGAATCATAGAATCCGAAAAAAATTAAAAAAATATACATAGGTTGGCGTAGAAATGGGAATGGTCCGATGTTGCTGAATTGCAATACCAAAATTTTCGAAACTATGCCTGATAGATTGGTGTGCTTTAATTTTTTGTATATCTTTTGGTGCCTAGCGAAATAACATTACTACCCGAACACGGAGAGACGAACATCGCTTAATCAACTGCTCTATGTATAAGGATCCAGAATATATATACTTTATGGGGTCGGAAATGTATAGTGTAGAATTTACACACGGAATGACAAACCTTTTATATACCCTTTCTTCCTGTAGTGAAGGGTATACAAATAAAATTATCAGCCATGTCACAGAGCTAAATTCCGTTCGGAAGTGGAATTAATTCCGTACTTAGCTTCTCTAGAAAACGTAAAACGAAAAAAAAAATTTAAATGAAACCCCTTGCAATTTGCTATGTGGAATTGATATTTTTAGCGTTTGTTAGCCGTTTAAACTATTCAGGACATAATTTTTTTAAAATTCTGCTACGTATTTTATCAATTTACTGCTGTTATTAAAGATATTTCGGGCATTTTTGATATGTTTTTCTGATTTAACAACACAAATATTTTTTTGACTTTCAAAAAATGTATTAATTCAAGCATTTCAGACATTTCGTTCGGAATTTAAATGATTTCGTAGCTATCATTTCGATCGGAATAGTTTTAGCTTCTATAGATTCCGTTCGGTTTTAGTAAATGGAAAAAAACAAAACCACTTTTTATGTATTACATATTGAAACATTAGAACGAATGTGACACAACAAAAAATATATGTTTTGAAAGATAATAAAAATTTAAGAAATACATTTTTGACCAGTTTGTAGCCCGAACCCTCCCCTACACTCCTGTACTCCAAGGTCCAGTTTTTATGACCCAAGGTCCAATATTTTCTGCACAAATTAATGAATAGACAGATTTTGTAAAATCATTTATTTTCCGAACAGCTTAGCAACGTTGCTTTTTGAAGTATTTCTTAATAGAAATCTAAAGACAAAAACTTTATATCAAATCGTCCTCTTCGGTGTTGGGTCCCTAGTCATATTTTTTACCCGATATTCCCACATAACTGTCGAGAAATTTTAACAAGATACAGAGAAAGTACATTTTGGACCATCCTGTTTGCTATGATAATCTTGAAATAGACCAGTAATATTTTGGGTCCCGAGGTACTCTGGTATTTACTTTATAGAGTAATATAACTTTGAAATCGGCCACCATAACCCCTTCTCAAAATATGTGCCAGAATGCAGGGGCCAAAGTTTGGTATTTTTTTGACAAAATTCTCCATAACACTTTTTTATCGGTCGATTTATTAAATACCAAACTCTTACCTACAAAACAAGAAAATCCACGTATAAAAATTTATGGATTTTTGACCACTGTGCTTCGTAGAGTATTAAGTTATGGTCCAGAATAATATCCATTAATAATAATAAAAAAATGTTCTGAACCGTTTAAATGGCTAGAAATTGCTTAAAATATCAATTCCACATAGCAAATTGAAAGTGGTTTTATTCCGAAAAAAATTTTCGTTTTACGTTTTCTATAGTAGCAAAATACGGAATCAATTCCACTTCCGAACGAAAAATAGCTCTGGAACATGGATGATTGTTTTCTATATTCATTCTTATGTTGGCACATTAAAAGTGGTTTTGTATTTTTTTCGTTTTAATAACACTGAACAGAATCTATAGCAGATAAAACCATTCCGATCGGAATGGTAGCTACGGAATCATTTCAATTTCAACGGAATTTGTAACATGCCTGTATAATTACATGTAAATGTATAATTTCATGTGTAATTAATTACAAATTGCAATTGACATCATCCATCTAAATCCAAAAGGGATACTAAAATAAAAATTGTTTTCGATTTTTTTCATTTTTTCTATTTTTGGCATTACTCAGTATCGGATGTTTATTAGCTGCATAAGAACTATCGATATCGATAACGATGGTGTGACAACTGAGTATGCCAAACCGTATTAACATTTCTATTCTGATATTTAGTTTTAACTTACCATGCAGTGCGCTCAACAATCGATTTATCAATTTGGTGAGAACTTTATTGTGCTCAGAAGTGGTACTCTTGCCCCTTCGTTCATGCGATTTAACTCCTCTGGATTCCTTCTTCAGCATTCTTTTTATTTATCTACAAGGTAGTTTTAAGTTGCCATTATTTTTCGATTTAAACCTTTTATAGAGAAACAGAATACGAGAAATTATTGTGTTATATTTTTAAATGTTGAAACTATCAAAATCGAAAAATGATGACTGCTTACAATATATAAAAACAAAAAACGTGAAACAAAATAATGATAAATAGATGGTGAGGTTGGTGAAAAATTATTTTATTTTGAACAAAATAATTTTAAATGTTATGTATTTATATAAATTCACAAAACAGGGCATCGCATTGACATTGATAACTTCAATACTATTGTGTTGCTATCACAATATCAATGTCTAATATCAAGAGAGATAAATATCGATGGTTTAATAAAAAAAAGGCCTAACTCGTTTTTTGTTACTTTACAGGAGAAGGAAAAAGCATCCAATCCGAAAGATCCGAAAAATTTTAGATACAACAACAATTTTAATACACTTTTTAATAAAAAAATCTACACAATTTATTTCTAATTTAAAAGAAATTTTTATTTTTATTTTAGTGATGTTATCTAAGATAGGACCATTTCCATTGATATTTTTGAAAAAAAATTAAGTTAGGCTTTTTTTAAACTAAGTTGAAAATAGGACATATTATAATAATTCAGGTTTAAAAATTAAACGGAAGTAATTCAAGAAATTAAAAGGATTAAGTAAAAAGTAGACTGTAAAAAATTAGTTCTTATAAAACAAGTTATCATAAAAAAGATGACAATCTTCAGGTAAAAACTTTTTTAAGTCCTGTAGGTGGTCCCATTTCTTTTCGCTATTGTTATTTTCTCCATACAAAGTGAATCACGGGTTATATCTTTAATCGATCTATGTGGGAGAAAGTCGTCAGTTATGTCTATTTTGAAATATATTGATCCTGATGGGTCATACGCCACCAATACGTCTGCCTAAAATTTGAAATAGAGGTTTGAGCACATATGTATGTACATTCCTAGAACTAATCAATATTTTTACCAAAACGAATCGAAGAGTATCGTTTAGGCATGTTTTCAAAATTTAGAAAATAGTTATATTGCAACCGTTTTATTAGTATAACACATAACAAAAAGTTAACTTGGTCTAACAACTGATAGATTTTGTTTCGTTACTCAACTGTCAAAGTGTCAACTAATTTATTTTTTGCTTAAAATTTTTCTTTTTTTTCGTTTTTGTTTTTTGTAGAAAAGAACCCACCTTGTATTTAATACACCTTGGTATAACATTTTTCAAACGAATCAAAAAACGAGTTGGGGCTTTTTCTTTCAAAAATTCGTTGACTTAACTTAGGCCTTTTTTTTGAACTCGTTATAAATCTGTTATTTGCAATTATATCCCTCTGAATTTTTGAGCAAGGTGCATCTGACTTTTGTCTTCCAGAATAAACAAAAAACACTATTTAAAAAAAAATAATATAAAAAAATTTATATTTAATCTCATTACCCATAAAATAATAATAAATTATACAATAATTTCTCGTATTCTATTTCTCTGTAAAAGTTGTTTAAATATAAAAATAATAACAATTGAAAACTACCTTGTAGATAGATACGAATATTTCTGAAGAAATATTCGGCAATCCAGAAAATGTATTACATTCTGCTAGCACCAATGTTTCTTTAGCTCTTTCTAATAACGAACTTAAGCCTTAAAAAATATTAACTCATTAAGTCCCATTATTATAACTTGCCTTTAGCTAAAGTTAGGATTTTGTTGGAGCGATAAGTAGTTTTTCGCTATAATAATGAGGATAATGCTCATTGCTATAACTTGTCCTTATAGTATGTGATAGTTAAAAGTATTTTTTAGGTTACTTTTAATAACGAAAAACTATTTATCGCTCCAACAAAATCCTAACTTTAGCTAATGGGCCTTATAAAAATAGTTTAAATAAAATAATGTTATATAAATTTAATTATATTTTTTATATTAGACCCTTTTCTTTCAAAATCGTTTGCTGAGTCACCACATATTTTAGTAATGTTCGCATAATAATGAACTTTTTGATCTTAAAGGAGTATTCTTTGTATCCATATACTTCGGGTAGTGTTAAGTTTTAAACATCATCTTTTTAACCAACCAAACTCAGATAAAGGAATAGAAAAAACCTGTATTCAATTATCCAAAAATTTTGATGACGGTTGCACATATCCAGAAAATGCATTACATTCTTTAAAATTAATCACCTTATTTGAAATTTATATTCTTTCAACGAACTTAAGCCGAACAAATTCATTTGTATAATAATTATTAACTTTATGTTGATTCTTACAGACGACCAATCAGTTTATTGCAATTGTTCTCCAAAATATTTGAACGTCTTCTGTTGAAAAGATTACTTCCAATATTGGAAAAATTCAAAATAATTTCAGAACATTAATTTGGATTTAGGCATAAATATGGGACCCCCATCGGAACAATGCCATCGCCTAGTCCAGAATATTAGGTACGCCTTAGAAAATAAACTGTATTGTTCTGCTGTATTTTTGAACGTCTCTCAAGCTTTTGATAGGGTATGACACTTCGGACTGCTTTACAAAATAAAGCAACTTCTTCCTGCTCCATATTATTTACTTTTCAAGTCCTACTTACAAAATATATTTTTCTATGTGAACGTGAAGGGCGATGATTCTTTATTTGGTGCTATTCAATCCGGTATCCCTCAAGGTAGTGTCCTAGGTCCTATATTTTACACTATTTTTACTTCTGCCATATGCCAACGGATGATAATTTTATTACTGCTACCTACGCAGATGACACTGCTATTTTGTCTTTAAATGAATCATTTCATGAGGCTTCGGCAAAATTACAAATACATCTTAAAACCCTCCAATTTTGCTACAGAAATGGAACATTAAAATAAATACTGAAAAATCGGTTCACGTTACATTCACATTAGGGACAGGTTATTGTCCTGAGTTATACTTCAACGGTAATCCTATACCCAAGTCATATAAAGTAAAATATTTAGGTCTCCATTTAGATAGAAGACTAACATAAAAAGACCATGTGAAAGCACAAAGAGACCACTTACCACTTGAATATCAAAACAAAAAAAATATATTGGCTACTTGGAACAAAGTCAGAATTAAGCTTGGAAAATGAAATTTTATTATATAAGACAACTTTAAAGCCAGTTTGGACGTATTGCCTTCAACTTTGGGGGACTGCAAGCAATTCAAATATTGAAATCCTTTAGAGATGTCAATCCAAAACATTGACACTATTGACTGATGCTCCTTAAAACTTAAATATTTTGAATATAAAAGAGGATATCAATAGGTTAAGTGATAGTTAAGTGATGATACCTAAATAGACTTAGCAATCACAGTAATATATTGGCTATAACCCGTCTTAGTGATAGTTATGAGATACGAAGACTAAAAAGACTTCATGCATTAGATTTGCCTTTTAGAAGATAGTCATAAATAAAATAAGCCATTTTATATGTACCTATAAAAAATTATTGTAGTATAATATACTTTATTAAATAGATCTTCCGTCTTTTTATATTCTGCTTAGTTTAGTGGAACTTAGCAAATAAGTGAATGTAAATTTCGATAAAAAAAATTTACTAAATATTTTTTTTTTAAATTAGATTGCAAATAAAATAAATTAAAAAAAAAAAATTTATGTATCTTATATCTTAATTATTTTATAAATGTTATTATTATTGAAATAAAACCTTAAATTGGACATTTTTATCTTGATAATTAAGTTTTATGATTTTTTTTTTTTTTTTTGTTTAAATTATTTAATTTATTTATGTATGTGCATTGTTCTAAGGAACAAAACACAAAAGCAATAACAATGAACATACAACTCTTTCCTTTTTGCTAAACCACAATTAATTTAAAATTCCTTAGTAGATCATTTTTTATTGCAGCCTATAACGTTTCCTGAGGACTTCTTATGCAGCATGGCATTGGTGTTCTTCTTGGCATACGGCTTTTTTATATTATTTATTTTACAATTACGTTGCTAACGGTTTGTCTGTTTACACCTTCAGCTTTGGGGATGCACGGAAAGAAATTTTGTAAATAGATAATAAAATATCTGAAGGTTATAAAGTTATTTAATCCGTAGAAGTAGATGAAAAATATTTTTAACCAACTTCAAAAAAGAAGGAGGTTATCAATTCGTCTGAATGTTGCTTTTTTATGTATGTAACCGCAGAACTGAGCCATTTCTGAACCGATTTTAAAAATTTTTTCTTTATTTGAAAGGTTGGGTTGGTTTCGGGTTGGTCCCATTTTAAAAACAGTTCATTATATTTAAAATTAAAGGGTGTCCCCTTACAACATACATGTTTTTTACGTGTATTAAAAACCGTAAAGAGCACCAAATTAAAATTTAAAAAAATTTCGTGTCGCTATAGCTCCCAACAGCAGAAATTAATAAAAAAAAAATTTAAAGGGTGTCCCCATAGGTGACGTAATTTGACATATTTGGGCCTATCTTTTGAACTGTTATAGACAAAACCTTGAAAATTTGACAGAATGTCGATTACTATGACCGTTATAATAAAACGTACAAATATTCAAAATTATAAATTAAAGGGTGATCCAATAGTTCATTTAATTTGATGTATATGGCCATACAGTTGTACACAGACCGCTGAAATTTACAAAGAGCCCATATTTCTAAGTCAGCTATATCAAAAAGTATAAAATTAGAATTTGGAAATAAAAGGGTGTCCCAATAGTTAATGTAATTCTATGTATGTGGCCAAACTTTTGAACTGTTATAGACAGACAGCTGAAATTTACAAGAAACCTGTATTGCAAATTCCACTATAGCAAGTATACAATTTGAATTTAGAAACTAAAGGGTGTCCCCATAAGTTATGTAATTTGATCTATATGGCCCTATCTTTTGAACCGTTAAACACAAACATCTGAAAATTAGGCAGAATATCCACTACTTTCTCTGGTATAATAACAAGTATAAATATTTGGAATTATAGTGTAAAGGGTGTCCCAATAGTTCATGTAATTTGATATACATGGTTAAACTTTTTAACCGTTATAGACAGATAGTTGAAATTTAAACAGAATCTTTGTGGCCTAGTCCTTTATAACAACAGGTCTTTAATTTAAGAGGCTTGAATGGTGTGCCCATAAAAGACGGGTGCTGGTGAAAATAGCTTAACTTTTGAACAGTAATTGGGAGAGGCTTGACATTCAAATAGTCTTTATTTTTTTCCCTTCAATTAAAAAGATTTCTAATGATCCTAAAAATAAGCATTTGTTTCAATAAAACCCTCTGCGTTTCATCCAAATCTATATAGCCACTCCCTCAGATTTGAAAACATGATTTTTCAAATTATTTTATTTTATTTTTATATTTTATAAGACAACAATAAACACCACCTGCGAAACTCTTGGCTTGTCAGCAAGAAAACACCCAGTGTCTTTGGTCGGAATCGAATCCACTACCTCTAGACTGATGAAATAGCACACTACCAATCAGTCTATAAAGGTGCTAAATCAGGAAAGTATGCTGGAAAAGGCAGCAGTTCGTTCGATTTTTTCCATAGTAACTACAAACATTTGTCCATCTGGGAATTGCCTTGTTGGAACAGCATTTTTCTGCAATAGATAAGTTCATTTTTGCTTCAATTCAAAGTTCTCAAAAAATTTCTCCCTAAATCGTTTTACCCTTCTGAATGTAATCGTAGTCAAAAATACCGTGTGCATCCCAATAGCAATTGCGTTTTATAACCTGCTCTTAGGTACCACCATTGCCATTTTTCGACTTTTGTTCATGTTTTTTGTTAACCCAATGGTGGTACCTAAGAGCAGTTTTTGCAGCGGCTTATGATGGCCTAAATAAATTCGACTGATCGCATTTCATCTGACAGATTTTTTTAATAGGGGTATATTATAACTCACCTTATACGCGAATGGTGAGACTCTCAAAAAATCATTATGTGCCAATCGCTCAAGAACTCTGCATAAAGAAATTTTACAGCATTTCTTCAACTGTATACCTCGGGAGCAAAAGTTGCAACCACATGCAGCATAAATGCATGAAAAAATAAACAAACACCAGCAGAAAAACCGATGCATATAAATAGTGTAGTTTAAATGTAGGAATTTTTAATGTTAACAATGCCTTTTTCCCAACGCGACTCATGTTGCCAAGTTAAGATTTTACATTTTCTTTTCTTACTGCGCTACACTCTGAACTCTAAAACCATAAGTGACTTACAACTAACGTCTTTATTTGATTCAAAATGTTCAACTCTATTTGTTCTATTCAAAAATAAAATTTTCTCATTTGAATTCTTAAAGAAAGAAATCATAAGTTTAAAAAAAAGTAAATCTTTTCATAGTTTAAGGTTCTAGTGTTGAGGTGTTGAGTAAATGAAATTCGTCTAAGCTGATTATACAGCATTCTATTTTGTTACTTTTCAGTTTATTTGTTTTAAATTGTGTTTTTTTGTACAAGTTTTCCTGCCTTATTCCTATTTCCTGTTCACCAACATTTACTTGTGTTAGCAATTCGTATCTCTGTCCGTCTGCAAGGGAATTAGTGTAAGAATGCATGTTTATATTTGTATGCGTGTTTTTCTTCTTCCTCTCATTTTTCTTCTTACCCTCAAGTTGTAAATGTACATTTATTGCTGCAACACGTTCTACAACACGAATAAAGTTATAAGTTTTCTTTAGGTTTTTTGCTTCTCATCGTTAAATTCTTTTAACCAGGATGGCAGTACGAGTATGTGTTTTAGTATAAGTTTTGGTATATGAATGTGTGTGTCTGTGTTAGTGTGTTGCATTGGCTGAGGTGTTTGCATGAAAGTGTTTTGATACTTAAGTCACTCATGTTGCATGCTGATGTTTTAGCCAAGTGTTTTGTCTTAAACTCCAGCTGCAGTGTAAATTATTTCTTGCTGTCGCGCGGTCCTCTTTATGTTCTTTTTTTTTCATAGTGTGTAGTGAAATTTCTGGGGAGAAATTTGTTAGATTTTTCATTTTCATAATGCGGATTTTAAGCAGCTTCTTAAGATTTTTCATTTTCATATCTATGGATAATATAGAAAGTATGTTTAAAGTGTAGTATGTCATTGTGTTAAGTAGCTTTTCTTTACAATTTACTTTAATCAGGGAGTCTTAAATATATTCAAAATGTTGATGAATGAAAAAAAAAAACATAAAAGAGAACGAAGTCTACAGGATGTAGAAACTATAACTGATAATGCAACATGTTGGATTTAATAATAATTCCTGTATTCCTATCTGAATACAGTTGGATGTTTACAACGGAAGCACTATACAAAGTAGATAACGCGTGTTTATTTAGAGGTGTAAATTGGCAACAATGTTTCTTGTGACAGCTGATTTAACAGTTATCGATTGTTTTGAGGGTTGTTTTGACAATTTATCAATTTACAACGTTTGAAAATTGTTCAAATTTATTTTAAAAATCGACAAATCGACAATTCGACAAACTTATCGGGCATTATGTATTCATCTTTTGGCGCTGATAATCGTCAGAGCAAATAATTCGAAAAACTATGGCGCATTTTCTTAACTATAATACTCATTCCGAATTGAATGGTCTTTGCCACGCGGCAAAAAATAACGTTTACCTGGAAGCAGGTTTGTAAGAGAGAGAGAGAGAAATAGACTCTCCCTTCCAACCTGCTTCAGGAGGGCATGATTTTTGTTTGCGATTTCCCACTTGGTCATTAACAAAAATTATAACATTTTTTGTTTTTTTAGGGGGGGGGGGGTGATCAAACCCACATCTGGCTAAGGAATTTTATTTTGAATAATTCCATGATCTTTAGTATTTCTTACACTAAAAATTCTAAAGAAATACTGTTGCCGTTAACTGTAATCTATTACTAGACTACAGTCAAATTTTGGGCAAGTTGCATCTATTTCTGGGCTGTTTTAGAAGACTGTCGATTTTTTGGCATAATGTAGCTCTTATAGTTTGATAGTTCCGTATCTTTTTGTGTTTGCTACTTCCAATGTAACACTGTTCCCACCCCTTATAGTGGACTACTGAAGAATTTTAGACAATGCACTCTTGGCTTTTAATTGAATGAATATTTTATTAATTAGAGTGTGTGAAATACCTTTCTTAAAGACAACTTCTTTAGCAGTTTTATTTATTAAAAATTAACTATATGTTTTTTTCTTTAACGAAATTTTTATTGTTGAAAAAATTCCAATAGAATTTTTTTGTTTTGAAAGAAGTGTTGCAAACTGAAATTTTTACAATTGCATTAATTTGCAATCTCAAATGCACCAGATTGTGAATTGGGCTAATATGTTTCAGAAACACTGCCTTATGTGATTCACAAAGTAATTTTCAATATTGTATTACTAGAACAGTGAAAAAAACTTGATCATAAAATGTGATTTATTTGATAGATACGAAGGAAAATGTTTTTTTTTTTTTTGAGATTTTTAGTTTTAACACATTTACATGCTGAATATATGTAAATATACTTTATAACAAATGAATATTATTTAAACTTTATTTATGCCCCCTAACGACTGGTAAGAATGCCAAGAGAACAACCCACATAATTGTTTTATTACTTCATTATAATTTAATCTTATTGAATATTTATCGCTTAACATTTTCAATGATTTGTGATGGATTTATTTAAAAGAGAGAAAAAGTAACGACTATTGACTATCTGTATCAGAAAGAAAAATTTAAAAAAATGTTAAGAAATAAAATTCTTTAATATTTTAAAAATCACAAATGAATTTGTAAATTCAGGATTAAGTTCGTTATACATATTCTCTCTAAGTTGAAAGGATATTAATTACAAATTAGGAGATAAATTAAAAATAATAAATCAGTCAAGTGCGAGCTAGACTCAAACACGTAGGGTTCCGTGCTATGTTTAGTACAACTTTAAAAATTCAAGTTGTTAATGGTCTCATGTCTTTAATTTTACAATTAAAGTCATATTCGCGAAAATTGCTTCAGTATTGGAACACCCTTTTTTAGTATTGTTCGTATAGCGGCCTTGGTAATACACTTTCTGTAAAAATATCAGGCACCTACCAATTGCAGTTCAAAAAATAATCTCTCTGTCGAATAGGTGATACCATGGCCGCTATAACAAATAACAAAAGTCTACATATTACGACTAAAAAAATAAGTAACTAAGCGTGAAAACATGTCACTATCGGAACACCCTTTAATTTTTAGTAATTGTCATAGCGACCGTGGCAACACATTTTCTGTAAAAATGGAAAGAGTCTAAAAATAAGGCGTTATACACGAAAATTACCTCACACCCTTTACTTTTTACTATTTTTTATAGTAGCCTTAGTAATACACCTCCTGGAAAATTTCAAGAGTTTATACAGTTTATAAATTTTAAGTGTATGCCTTCTACAATTCAAAAAATAAAGACATATACGTGAATAACACGTCTCTATCGGAACACCCTATAAGTTTTAGTATTGTTGCTATAGCGGCCACAGTTATACACTTTCTGTGAAAATTTCAAGCGTCTACCTATTATGGTTTAAAACTTAGGCCTTATACATGCAAATCACACCACACTATCGGAACACCCTTTAATGTTTAGGTTTATATTTTTATATTTGTTTATATATCGAACTAAGTTTTAATTACTGTTTTTAAATCTTTAGTCCATGCCTCCTACAGTTTAAGAAATAAAGGCAGACATTGCAGCGAAAACAATAGGGTTACGTTTTTGACCGTTGGGTACTCAACCCTAAAAATTGGGAAAATTTTATTTAAGACAGTGGCAGAATGTAATGCATTTTTTGGATCGCTTCAGTTCTTAAACTTCGGTTGGGAAAAGATAACGAAAAAAAAATAGGTTTTAAACTTAAAAGTGACAGTTATTATAATACAGCCAATCCTTAGTGATGTGTTGTCTATTGTAACTCTTCTAAATTTGCAAGTCGATTGATGATTGTCACAATTTTCCGACAGGGTTAAAATTAACTTAGAATAAGGTCGACTTACACTTTTATATACTGTGTCAGGTTTCGCATATAGCCTTAGGAAGGATTATTAGTGCCTGTCACTAAAATATTAGTCTTGGACTACCTTAATATGCCAATTTAGAAACAGTCACAAATAAACGGGTTACAAAATTTATCTATATTAAATAATATACATATAATAAAATTGAAAGAGGACCGTGTCTGTACATAAAATCTTTTTTAAAAATGTTGTTGCTGTTGCAGATATAAATCGATATGGAATAAGAAAACCTAAATATTTGGAATTTTTCCAGTCTGTCTATGTTTAAATAACGTAAAAACTACTGGATAAATTTTAACAATACTTGGTGATATCCCCTTTCTAAGAGTAAATAAAGATAAAATAGTAAAGGTCTGAAGGAGGGCCGACCACCCATGCCAGTGCCACACTCCCTGGAACCACCCCTGGGGGTACCCTATACAAACATTTCAAAAAATCATCATTTTTGGCACTTTACAAGAAAAAATCAGCGAAATGAAAATACTTTTGCTGGAGTAATGTGGTGACTGTGGTTAAGACCTAAATCCGGTGTTGTTGCTGTTTCACTCTCATCAGGGTCACCAATAGCCTCTCAGATGCTTAGATAGACTCCTCTATTTTTTTCATCCAGTGTAAAGACCACCTTCAGGTTAAGGCGACACGCCAGTTACTGACGTAAATCTCTATCACATCACAACTGTCCTCTATGGGGACATGTTCCTAAAGCGGACATAATTTTACAGATGTGATCAAGATTAACGTCGGCACCTAGCCGCATTAGTTCGTACCCGGCGGTGGTCTTACGACCGAATGATATAAAAGGGTAGAAAAGCGCCCCCATTTTCTAGTACAGTACACTCAATGACAACGTACCATATATAATAGCACCCATGTCGCACTAAACAGTCACAATGAGTACCAATTTATAGAACATAGCAAACCAAGCAAACCTCTTGTTTAGGCGATTTTTGGCAACCATCCAACTCCTTTCTGTAGAGAGGTTGACAGTGCAACAGCAGACATTGATCAAAAATGCACCATCTCTGCATACTTAGATCTTAACCAGAACCACAACCACCACGTGAACTACCTAAGGGGACCTCACCAACAACCGGCCACAGAATAAGAAGTTCTCTGTGGGCCGCCGGTTCCCGTGGTACCAGTCCTTTGGGCACTGGTCGGGCCTCGAAGAGGGCCTATAATATCACAGACCTATTCTTCCAGATTCAGCTTCCAGGAACCCTAGCGTCTGGTGGTCCCATTTTCCCCAAGAGCAAATTTTTAAAGCCTTTGAAAATGCAGTAGTAACATTATTGTATCCCCGTGGGACATATTTTTACATTTAAAAAGTAAGCAGTTGAATCGTAACAATTTTGTAATTTTAAAGTTACATATTGGGACGGCCGGCAATTACCACGAAATCCCCGCCGGTATATTATGATCTGTTAAAAATACAATTGACCCTGTTACCAAATACAATTGACCCTTTTAAAAAAAACTTGCCGATAATGCGACTAAATACTTACGAGTCCTTAATTTAGCATCAAGCAAATAGTGGATGAGTTGTCTTGGCCCACTTTCTGTATAGCCCAGTCATTACCCCTACTGATTACTATTTGTTTCGTTTAATACAAAAGCCCTAGATAGAAAACGCTTCAGCTTAGAACAGGGTATTTAAAATTGGTTTTATTATTTTTATGCTTAAGAAAATAATATGTGGTTTGATATGTAATCCAAATCCGGTGCGCAATATACTTCAATTGAAATACTTTGTATTATTATCCTAAACTAAACATTCAATTTTCATTTTAAAAATGGTAGAAATTTGTTATACTTTTTCAAACAATTAAAAAAATTATGTTAACAATTTATGATTTTTATATATATATTTTTTTTTTTTTGCAACAAAGACAAAACATATTTAAGTGGAAACAATAACACAATATTTGTAGAAGAAGTTGTTCTTAAGAAAACAAACTGTGCTTTTGTTTAAACAATATTTTATTAAATTTATATCGATATAAGGCAAGATATTCATTCATTCATGTATTTCTCCTCCCATCAATTGCAATGTATTTATGCAGTGCAATAAAACAAAACTAGAAATTTTATTTAAATTTCATTTTGAATTCCAAGAAATAGAATCAACTCATTGAATTCATAATGCAACATTTTGCTGAGTGCGTTCTTTTCGTAAAGAAAAAATCAATAAATGATATTGTTCTTAAGAAAACATTTGTTAAATTTTATCTTTTATGTTTCCTTTTTTTTTTTTGTAAAAAAAATATCATTGCTTTTATTGAAAACTAATAGCTATTGGATTTAAAAAAAAAAAACTGCACGTTGGGGCAAAACGATAGAAAAATGGCTCTTTATCAGGGAAAGATTATTTTCGAATTTTTTTAATAGTATTTGAACTAGTTAATATTTACTGGTGGATAAAAAATTATTTTCCAAATTATTTAATTAATTGTTAAACTTGAACCTCAAGAACAGGTCTAAATTAATAAAAAAAATTTACAAACATTTGGTTACTTGTCCACCATATAGAGTTCTGCCCAGAAAAAGTACCTTAACACCAACAAGTCTTTTAAATAAATCGTCATTTAAAAATAATCTTGGATAATAATCACCCCTATCTGCGTTTCGATTCGAATCGAAATTTTCTCAGTTTGTCAACTTTGGTATTCTGTGTTCCGTTTCATTTAATTTTTTACGATTAAATGTATTCTGCATTACGATCGTAGCTCCGTTTTTGTACGTTGTGAATTTGTTAACGGAAAGTTTTTCAGTTTTTTCCGTTTAGTTTAAAAGAGCGTAAAATTAAATAAATCAGTTAAGTGCGAGTTAGTCTCACACACGTAGGGTTCCGTACTATGTCTAGTCTTTAAAAACTCAAGTTGTTAATTTTTTCATGTCCTATAGGGTACCCTTTTCTCTTTAAAATCAAAGTCATATTCGCGAAAATTGCATCGCTATTGGAACACCCTTTAAATTTTAGGAATTGTTGTTATAACGGCCATGGTAATACACTTTCTATAAAAATATCAGGCCTTCCTATTGCGGTTCAAAAAATAAGGTAACATACGCCAAAAACATGTCACTGATGGATCACCCTTTAATTTTTATTATTTGTTATAGTTTCCATAGTAATAAACCCCTTGTAAAAACTTCAAGAGTCTAGGTATTATTGTTCAAAACTTAGGCCATCTACACGCAAAGCACCTCACTCTCGGAACACCCTTTAATTTAAGGTTTAATTTTATAGAAAGCGAACATAGAGTTAATTACTGTCTGTAAATTTTAAGTGGTTCCCTCCTATAGCTCAAGAAATAAACACATAACGGCAAAAACACTTAACTTTCGGAACACCCTATAAGTTCTATTATTTGTTGCTATAGTGGCCACAGTTATACACCTTCTGTGAAAATTTCAAGAGTCTACCTATTATGGTTCAAAACGTAAGCCTTATACATGCATTTCACGCCACTATTGGAACACCCTTTAATTTTTAGGCCTATTTTTTTAGACTTGTTTATAATGCGAACTAAGTTTTAATTACTGTTTGTAAATTTTTAGTGTATGCCTTCTACAGTTCAAGAAATAAACACACCTTCGTGAATAACACCTCCCTATCGGAATACCCTATAAGTTTTAATATTTATTGCTATAGCGGCCACAGTTATACCACTCCTGCGAAAATTTCAAGAGTCTACCTATTATGGTTCAAAACTTAGGCCTTATACATGCAAATCACGCCACTATCGGAACACCCTTTAATTTTTAGGTTTATTTTTTAGACTTGTTCATATAGCGAACTAAGTTTTAATTACTGTTTTTAAATCTTGAGTCCATGCCTCCTACAGTTCAAGAAATAATCACATATTCGTGAATAACACCTCTCTATCGGAACACCCAATAAGTTTTAGTATTTGTTGCTATAGCGGCAACAGCTATACATCATCTGTGAAAATTTCAAGAGTCTACCTATTATGGTTCCAGAGATAAAAGGCGCTGACAGACGGACAGACGGAAAGACGGATAGACGGATAGACGGAAAGACATTGTAGCGAAAAAAATAGGGTTACGTTTTTACTCTTTGAGTACGGAACCCTAAAAAAGTTAATATGTAATACAATAAATAGTTTTTCAAAGCTATTAATTGCTTTTTTACTGAAATTTTAGTTTTATTTAATTTCTTGAATAAAACAACGGCACATGAGCAGTATGAAAAGCTGGCGAATTAAATGAAAAAGAAATATTCATAAATTAACGGGTGGATCCATAAATTAAAACTTTATTTTTGTGATACAATTATGTAAAAAAAATGTTAAATATAACATCCAGCGCTGCAGGAGTCTTCACATTGGAAAAGTTGGAGCACTAATACCTCTTAGTTATTTAATTTTTATGTTTTCTTGTCGAAATATTTATAACATCCTAAAAATATATATGTACTTCCGAAATTTCCATTTTATTGATGCAGATTGTCGCTTAAGAACTGATACTTGATGACGGTATTTAATTTGTTTGTAATCGATTGAATTTAAACCTTCTTTTCTGGTTTCTTGTGCAAAAGTACAGCTTGGATGTTTCGCAAAACACCACTTTGGGCAATTGTTACTCTAGAGTCTAGACAATATTTTTTTTAACTCTTCGTCATTACGAATAGCCAATTGCAAATGGCGAGGAATGATTCTGGTCTTCTTGTTGCGAAGAGCAGCATTACCAGACAATTCAAGAACTTCAGCGGACAAATATTCCATACTGGCAGCTAAATACACGGGAGCACCGGCACCAACACGTTCAGCATAATTGCTTTTATGTAACAAATTTAAAAGTTAAATTTATAAATTTTACTTTTCAATAAATTTAAAAAATAAACAATTCTATTTATCATAATTGTTTATTTTGTTCCTATTTCTTTCGTTTCATAGAAAAACGGTTGGTTGGTTGGTTTTCGAATCAGTTTTTGTTTTGAATACAATTTTTCGATTCTTGCGTAACTGAATGCGGGAACGTAATCGAAATGCAGAATAAGGATGTATTCACCCAGTAATCATACTTCTTAAATATGGTACCTGGTGGCGCATAAGTAATATTAATTATTGAATAAATTTTTTTGTTTACTTATTTTTACTGTTTTCAGAACTCAGAACCAACGTTGTTCATTTCTATTTTGAAATTCAGCATATAATTGTTCAGTTACTAAGATCATATTCGAAATGTACCCAGCGCTCCTACAATATATTAAAAAATTTCCTTTAAAACTGAAATCCAAAGTAAGTATCTATACAAATTTCCATAGTTGTTTAGACCAGATCATCAGGACATCTTTATACACAATTTTAAGAAGCAATAAACTTTAACATTTTATTAGGCTTCTAATAATGCTCATTCTGTTTTAAAAACAAATCTCCAAAAAAATTCTGGTACTACAATATACATATATTAATATAAGGGGAATATCGAAGCAGACCACTTCTTAACGGGTCCTTTTTCGACCCCCTTCCGTCCTCTATGATTATAGATAATAAATTTTAGAATTATGGGCTTTGGCCTATTGTGAAAAAATTATTTGAGTCAAAGGAAGATGAATTAATGCCCATTCTAAGCTTTAATCTCCCTAAATAAGACGTCGAGATTTCGTCGAGTTTCTCAATATACATCTTAATATCCGATTTGCTTGTACCAAAACATGAAAATTGATTGTTATTTATTTATTAGTGATTATATAAAATATAAATATACGAGTATGAGCATCTGGGCCTTCAACTCCGGTTTAAATTTATCTTTTACCAGTTTATAATTAATAAAATAATATATGTATTAGATAATATTAACAATTTACCATTTTTTTTAAGTAAAAATTTTGTAAACATTATTACATGATGGTAAACAAAGTAATGAGTAAAAAGCTGACAACTGTCCAATATGTAAACAGTTTGTGTGTATTACAACTATAGCATATAGGTTTGTCTTCTCTTGATAGTAAGTACTGAAAAGTGGTTAATGACCAAGCCTTAGCCTTAAGAATAACCGTGCTCCAATTCTAGAAACTGTTGAAAATCTATATATAAACCACAAAATGTGTCTGTATGTTTGTTTGCAGGAAAGCTATAACTACCTACACCAGTAAACCGATCTTTCTGAAATTTTCACAGTTTGTTACCAGATATACGGCTGGTAAAATAGAGTACTTTTTTTGATATTCGGCGTGGGCGTGGGCGTGGTACCTCCCATACAAAGTAAATATTTATCATCGTGTAGCTTGGTAACAGTAATAGATAGTGCTTTGAAATTTTGCACCCGTAACCTCTATATTAACGTAATCGACGTGGAATAGTGGACGTGGTACCTCCCGTACAAAGTGAAAAATATTATCCTGTATCTAAAGAACTGAATTAGGTAGCACCTTGGAATTTTGCACCAGTAACCCCAGTACTTACGTACATAGTCAAGCTAAACACAGGCTGAATTATAATAGTGGGCTGGTACCTCCTACACAAAGTAAAAAATTATTGTCGTGTTCCTGGCGAACTACAATAGATAGCGCCTTGAAAAACGAGTAACCCCTGTGCAAATGCGTATAATCTTCCAAAATACAGAATGATTTGGGGCAGTGGGCGTGTTATCACCCATACAAAATAAAAAATTATCATTTACATAGAGTACTATAATAGGTATGGTCTTAAAGGTAGATAACCCTCATAACCATGCGAATACTCTAGAAAAACATAGGCTGGATTGATACAGTGATCGTGGTACCCCCAAACAAAGTGAATAATTATTATTGTGGTCCTGGCGAACTAAAATAGATAGAGCTTTGAAGCTTTACACGAGTAACCTCTATGCTAATGCGCATAGTTTATTAAAATACATAATGAATTGGACCAGTGGGCGTGGTACCTCCTATAGAATGCGAAAAATCTGGAGAACTACAATAGGTAGAGTCTTAAAACTTTGCGTAAGTAACCCTCAGAGTAATGTGCATAGTCTAAAAAAAAATACAGACTGGATTGGGACAGTGGGCGTTCCACAAAAAGTAAAAAATTATTATCGTGCTAATACGTATAGTCTAGCAAAATATAGATTGGATAGCAACATTGGGCGTCGTACCTTGCATATAAACTAACAAGTTTTTAACGTAAGAAAAGCGTGCGCTTTCGAGTTAAAGGTTGGCCATAATTTTTTTCCAAGTGTTTGTTGTATTTGTTGTTGATGGGTGTAGCGAAGCACATCGGGGATAGCTAGTTGATTATAAATACTAATTTTTTAGGCTGTACTTTGGTATTTTAATAAAAAAAAGTAATTTTTTACTTTTTATCTTTAATTTAAATTCACACAGCGTTTCAAATTCACACAGGCGTTATATGTATCTAATTATTGATATCGATACATATGTTTTTGAGTTTAATTTAAATTAGAGACTATGGCCAATAATCATAGACACACACTAGAAGTTCTTTTTAAAAGAATTTTAAATTTAACTGCCTGTCTCACGATGTCACACAATTTCGTTCATTCGCACAATTACATTTAAAACAAACATAAATTCAAAAATTTTGTTTCTATTTAAGTGTAAGTGTGCGAATGAACGATATTGTGCGACATCGTGGGACAGGCAGTAAATGTTGTTATGAACAATGCTATTAATTATAAATGTGAACTGACGTAAGACGTACTTCCCTACCAAATTATACAACACGTACGAATAATAAAACAGGATAGAGAGGGTAATAACTCGCTTGTCAAAGGAGTTGTAAATTAAAGTTGAGCAGTTGTTAAGTAGAAACGAATAAAGAAAGTTGTAAAGTCGTTTTTAAGTTGTCGAAAATTGTTTAAAGTCGGACGGACATAATTACAAATATTTACTTAATTCTATTTACTATTATTTTCCTAATTAATTTTGAATTTATTAAATAAAACTGAATTTTCTAAATTAAACATATTAAAATATTAAAAACTATTCAGTGTTTAATTTAACTTTCTCTACATAAATAGAATAATAATAAAGGAGAAAAATTTTGAAAAGAAGTGCTAAAGCACGTTATCTAGATCTGCTTCCCAATGATGATTTCCCAGCTGGTTGTATTTGTTGTGACATAAACTATCACGATCCTTCAGAATGAGCTGCGTAGTACCCTCTTAGTAATCACAAGCTGTTGCTCTCAATGCCAAGCTTGTTTAGAAGTTTCCTCAACCTGTTGTGGTATGTGAGAAAACTGGTGAAGAATCTTAATTTTTTTTAGTTAGAGACATGAAACCTTTAAATCATTTTTAGTTATACGTCTCAAATGCCAACTTCGCATGCCTTAGTCCAAGGAAGTTAACCCAGTGATAACCTTGATAATCTTGATCTCCATCCAGATTTCTTCTCGGATGTTATTTCATCCAACTCCACAAAATGGTTCCAGTTCAACCTTTGGTGTAATTGCTCCCATTTTGGATATTATTATTAATGTAGGGGAAATATCGAAGCAGGGTCACGTGCTACAACCAGCTTTTAATCTTGAATTTAGTGATTTCAGACTGTCTGCTGTTACCTGTCGCCCTTCTTTCTTATTACGCAGTCTCTAGTAATTGCTAGCATTTGCTTAAGGCTCAGATCCGCCATGGTATCTACTTTAACAGGCTTATACCAGTGGTCCTGTGTCCCAGGCAGCCAGTGCTGGACATTCACACACAATATGTGCTGCCGTCTCAGCCTCTTTCCTTTCCACGTCTCTCTTCTGCCTCTGCCTCTCACTTTTAGGCATGAGCTGTAGAGACTCCGACTCGACGTTGAAGGAACGTTTTGAGGTGCCTACTTCCGAAAAGGACTTACCTAAAAGGCTTATACCAGTGGTCCTGTGTCCCAGGCAGCCAGTGCTGGACATTCACACACAATATGTGCTGCCGTCTCAGCCTCTTTCCTTCCCACGTCTCTCTTCTGCCTCTGTCTCTCACTTTTAGGCATGAGCTGTAGAGACTCCGACTCGACGTTGAAGGAACGTTTTCAGGTACCTGCTTCCGAAAAGCACTTACCTAAGCCCAAAGGGCTAGGTGCGTCCAATTCATTCACATTTACCTCCATAGCCGTTGAAGTATCTTCATAGACTGACCAGTCCACCTCTTGCGAGGTTTCTTTGTCATTCTCTTTCGATATCCTCCCTTGACCAGTGGCAACCGGAGTTCCTAAAGGGAACTCTCTCTAACGCGGTTTCCTTGTCCATCCCTACTGAAATATCCCGGTTCAACGCCATAGAAGAACCTTTACAGATTAACCTGTTTACCCCTTGCGATGCGTTCCTGTTCATCTCTTCTGAATTCTCACCTAAGCCATTATTGGAGAAAACGATGTGCACCCACACAGAGCTCCTTATGCGTGGGTAAGTCAACATTGAAACTGGAGGTCGACCTCTATCCAAAGTTGGCATACTAAAGCCCAAGCAACCTCTTGACCACGCATCCCTGGCGTGTGCTGTTCTACCTTGGATTTGGGGAGCTGTTTACGACTAGTCCTCTTTAACCACTAACTAACCACTCAGGTTCTCCGCATAGCTACCAACCACCATGACCGGGAATGCAGCAGAGAGAAAACTTGATGGCAGCTTGACTACCGCAGAGAATAAATATCTAATTTTCCTTGCAGTCCATGTTAATATTGAATTGAGCACATCTATCGATGGCATATATGTAACTTGAAAACGATAATAGATAGTAGGTAGAGTTTCTAAATTATATTCGAGTAACCACCATATTTTTGACTATACAAAAAAAAAAATTATTGTCATGAACCTAGGGAATTATAATAGGTAAAGTATTAATATTTCGTACTCTAAAATAACGTGTGTTGGGTAAAAGCTTGGTGGTTACCCCCTTCAACCTATAAAGTAATTATCCCAAATCTAAACAACTACAATAGTAACACTGCGTTTTTATATTAAAGCTTACTTACAAATGTTTTGTTAGCGAAGCACATCGGAGATCGCTAGTTATACATGTTTACTATTAGGACATTTTTTATTTTTCAGTTTGGCCCGTTTATCTTAATTAACTGCCTTAAACCGTTCAATTGGTTTGAAATGTACCAAACTCGTACAGGACAATTTACTATCGTACTCAGTTTTCGATCTGAAGAAGAAGTTATATTAAAAAAACTACATATTTTTCAGTTTTAGGGAATATTTCTTACCTTTATTACCCAGTTTATTAAAAAATGTATTTTTTTTTTGTTGTTTTGATATAACTTTTGATTCCACCATGGTCCCACTCTGAAATTTTTATGGCGTACTCACTAAGCCACGTTAAAAACATATATAAATTAAAAAAAAATTAAAAGACACTATCTCAAAGATTTTAATAAAACTTTTTTTTAAATATAAGAAAAAAAAATTGTTAACAAATTTGTTAAAAATTTTCATGATTCATGATTGATACCAAATTAAAGCGTATGAAATACCCTTTAAAATGAGCTATTATTCAACTTTCTAGGAATTATAGAACTCGATTTAGAATATATTTAATCCTCGAGCGCATATGCAAAAAAGCGACATTTTTCAATTTTGATAACTGTGTAGCGGAAAAACTGTAAGAGATAGAATTTATTAAAAATCAAATTTGGATTCAGCTAGCCAAAAAACATAAATAAAAAAAGTTTCAATAAAATCTGAAGTAGTCATTTTGAGTGCTTTGTTGATTTGACGTTACTTTTACTTTTATTTTAATTTAAATAAAAAGCTTATAATCTAAGAGATATTTTGGTCCTTTTAAATCTCGAATCGAATTCACCCTAAATAAAAAAAAACTAAAAATGCCCCACTGGTATGATATGATATTTGTTCGTGATTTCCCACTTAGTAGCATTTTCTTTTAAGTGGTTATTTCAGCGCAGTATAGACGTCCTAAAATCATGCAGTGTTATGTTCGTAACACGTCGTAAGCCCTCGTAAATTTAATTGTTTTTTTGTCTCTACCTTACAGTTGTGCTGTTTAGTATGTAAGGGGAAATTCAAAAAATTAGTTTTATTTTGAAAGCTTAACATTTCATGTCATACAAAATTGCATTTATTTAGGAAACATTTATGTGCTTTTGTATGGCAAGAAAAAGCTTACAAAAACTAAATTTATTTTTGTGCTGGGTTCTTACTTTCTAAAGTAGACCAAAGGTATATTTTCACAAAATTCAAGTTTAGAATTCTTAAGGAGAGAGGGAGAGAGTACTTTGTTGACGACTTTGATTACTTTTTTGATTTTATTACTATAAATTGTTGTCTTTGTAGGGAGATATATATTATATGGATGATTTTTTAGCAACTTTCTTTTTGGCTAAACTGCTTTTGACAGCTCAGCTGACTTCCGTGCAACATGTTACTATTAAACATGTTTAGTTTGTTCTATAATTTAACCATAAATCGACTTACAAAAGAACAATGCTTAGAGATAATTGAATTTTATTATCAAAATGCATGCTCTTTTCTTTCATTCACTAAAACAAATATTTTGAAATTTTGACAGAAATGAGGGTGGCTTCGAGACAGCTTCCTCAGAAAAATGGAATTCCAGGAGTTAGGTTTTGAACTCCAATAGCTCACAAAATACGTAGATGAAATGAAACAAAAATGGTGGTTGTTTCAATATTAAAAAACAAGTACAATTTATTTTTTCACAAAAATATCATAATTACAATCCAAATTAAATTTCCCGATCAAGCAAACGATATAATACAAAATATATTTAATACCGAACAGCAAACAATATATAATTCGAAATGGCCAACGATATGGCGCAGAGAAAGACGAGAGATTTTACAAAATACGGTCAAAAATAAAAATAATAAGTAATAATTTATAGTGGCGAGAATTTACTACGAACAATATTTTTCATACTTATTTTCGAACGATAAAAAACTAAGTATCTAAAAAACTTATTAACGAAAAATTAAACTAAAGAAGACAAGCAGAACAGCAGCGCCTCTTAGACGTCAGATCCTTTCAACTATAATTTGGCATCACCCATTATGAACCAGAGATGGATAACCCGTTCAGACATGAACATATATGTACCTCGTTTTTTGTTACGTTTACCTATCTGTATTAGTGAGCTGGCAAATAAGGCTATAAACTCAAAAAGAAACATATTTTTTCTTTATCATAGTTAAAAAGAATGCAAGAATTCGAAATTGATATATTGCGAAATTGGAATGCAATTCTGTGATAAAACTTTTTGCTAATTCCTCTTAAAATATTTAGCAAAAGCTAAATGTACAAATATGTGCCAATGTCCCTGAAGGGTTAATATTTTGTTTATGACAGAAAGGGTTTATTTTTTTACACAAACAAAATATAAGTGGTTGTAGTTGTTGTACTAATGAGTATATCTTTTTAATATGTTTTGATATAAAACATGCCTTTGCTTTTTAATTTCATTATTTTGTAAAAATATAAAATATTTATTCAAAGTATACATACATACATACATACATACATACATACATACATACATACATACATACATACATACATACATACATCTGTACATAATTTTCATTCATTGAAAACGTCATATGATTTCCCAAAAGCCCTAAGTTTAATGCGAAAAATTTCAAAGGATATGCCAAAAAAGCTTTATCTACATATATAAAAAGTGTGTTTTTTATAATGGTATAGAACTTTAAGTTGGCATTATTTTACAAGATGGCGACCGATTTAACAGCTGTCAAGTGATTTATTCTCAGTTTGTTTTGGCAATTCATCACGAATAGATTCACGCCTGAACAACGCTTGCAAATAGTGCCCAAAACGATTTTCATAATCGAATTTTGTTTAGCGATGAAGCGCACTTCTGGTTGAATGGCTACGTCAACAAACAAAACTATCGCATTTGGAGTGAAGGTAATCCTCAAGTGTATGTCGAAACACCATTACATCCAGAAAAACTGACTGTTTGGTGCGCTTTATGGGCTGCTGGAATCATTGGTCCGTACTTTTTCAAAAACGATGGTGCCAGAACGTTACAGTCAATGGTGATCGGTATAAAGCCATGATTACTAACTTTTTCATTCCTGAATTGAATAACCATGATGTCCAGGAGATGTGACTTCAACGGCGCAACATGTCACACAGCTCGTGCCACAATAGATTTATTGAAAGACACGTTTGGTGACCGCCTAATTTCACGTTTTGGACCTGTGAATTGGCCTCCAAGATCTTGTGATTTAACACCGCTAGACTTCTTTCTGTGGGGCTATGTAAAGTCATTGGTCTATGCGGACCATTTGGAAGACAACAATCGCCGTATTATTGCCGATATACGGCTACAAATGTTGGAAAAAGTCATGGAAAATTGGACGTCTAGATTGGACTACATCCGCGCCAGCCGTGGCGGTCATATGCCAGAAATCATATTTAAAATGTAATGCAACAAGATTATCTTTCGGATAAATAAGATTCATGTCAATCGAATAATCCATCGTTGTTTTATTGCAACTTAAAGTTCTATACCTCTATAAAAAACAAACTTTATAAAAAAAAGTTGCATTGTGTTAGAAATTGATGTTCTCTGCAATGCGTGAACCCATTTTGTTTCTGC
The DNA here is from genome assembly GCA_949628195.1 of Phasia obesa. Classification (NCBI taxonomy): domain Eukaryota; kingdom Metazoa; phylum Arthropoda; class Insecta; order Diptera; family Tachinidae; genus Phasia; species Phasia obesa. The sequence continues at coordinate 76,031,619 of OX451218.1, forward strand.
AAAGTTTATATGAAAGGTGACGTCAATAACAAGGTTTTTATGTACAAGCGGTCTCTGTATGTGTATTGGTTCATGAGTTATAGCCGGAATAGTTGGCGTGGTACCGCCCATACAAAGTAAAAAATTATCGTGTTCCTGGCGAACTGCAATAGATAGCGCCTTGAAACTTTGCAAGAGTAGCCTTTGTGCTAAGGCGCATAGTCTGCCAAAATACAGAATGAATTGGGACAGTGGGAGTGCTACCTCCCATACAAAGTGAAAAATGATTATTGTGTATATAGAGAACTATAATAGGTATGGTCTTCAAAGTGGGTACAAGTAAACCCCACACCCATGCGGATACTCTAGAAAAACATAGACTGAATTGGGACAGTGAGCGTGGTACCCCCCATACAAAGTAAAAAATTATTATCCTGTATCTAGAGAACTGCAATAGGTAGCACCTTGGAATTTTGCATCTGTAACCCCCATATTAAGAAACATTGTGTAGAGAAACACAGACTGAATTTGAATGGAGGGCGTGGTACCTTCTATACATAGTGAAAAATTATTATCGCGTACCTATAGAACTACATTAGGTATAGTCTTGCAACTTTGCACAAGTAACCCTCATACTAATGTGCATAGTCTAGCAAAATACAGACTGGATAAGAATACTGGGAGTGGCACATCCCATTAAAAGTAAAAAATTGTTATAGTGTTAATACGTATAGTCTAGCAAAAAACAGGTTTGATGGGAACATTTGTGACTTGAGAATAGCGTGCGTTTTCGCGTTAAAATTTGGTCATACTTTTCTTCCAAGTGTTTATTGTGTTTTTTTGTGGATGGGTGTAGCGAAGCGCACCGGGGTTAGCAAGTATTATATAGAAGGAAACCTTCTTGAAAATATCAATAAGTTACCCTAATAAAATCAAGAAGAAACCCTTTTTGAAAAAAATAAGATGAATACCTAATAAAAATACTAAGTATCCTTCTTGATTTTTTTAAAAGCTTTCCTAACACAGTACAACACGTGATTTCGGGACTCAATTCTGATAATTTTTTATGAAAGTAGCCCGAACAAGAAGAACTTCTGCATCATTCATTTGGTCATGGTACATCAAATAATAATTTAAAAATTAATTTGAAGTTAGTAAGTATCGTATAGGGGAATTTGTCACGTTTTAGGCTCTTTTGTTTGTCATAACTCGAGAGCCACTAGTCCGAATAAGCTCAAACAAATTTAAAAAAATTAAGAATTACAATTTCTTTAATCTGTTCATACAACGTTTCGCTACATAAGCAACAGTTTCGCAGTTATAAGTAAATGTATGAAGAAAAAAACAATGTTTTGCCTAAAAAATTTAAATTTTTTATTTTTAATTCATAAAAAATCCAAAACGTTAAAAAAGTGTCATAAGTACCTGCCACTAAAATATTGCAAAATTTGTAGTATTTATAGGTGTTCTTTGATCGATTTTTGTCATTTAACAAGAGTCGACGAACGCGAAAAGTACAAGTTAATTTTTCTCCGGACGAACAAGGAGAGAGGTTTCACCAGGTGACCATGCCAATGGAAAAGCGATTCAAAGGCAATAAATTGGATGCATTGTTTGCGGAGGTTTGTTGGTGGAGTTATAAAATTGTGCAGTTTCATGATAAAAGCACCGAAGATGAAGATGATACTGAAATTTGTGGACACACTGAACAAAACATGCCCTTGAATATTATGTCTAACTTGAATGATAATGCAGACTCAGAACATGAATATGAAAATAAATAAATAATTGAAAATGTTCTAAATTTTGTTTCCATTCCTAGATACAGAACATATAAAAATCTTCATACATTTATTTTTTTATGAATTAAAAATAAAAAATTTCATTTTTTTTTGGCAAAAAATAGCGAAAATAGCTTACATATGTAGCGAAACGTTGTATGAAAAGATTAAAGGAATTGTAATTCTTAATTTGTTTAATTTGTTTGATCTTATTCGGTCTAGTGGTTCTCGAGTTATGACAAACAAAAGAGCCTAAAACGTGACAAATTCCCCTATACGATACTTACTAACTTCAAATTAATTTTTAAATTATTATTTGATGTACCATGAGCAAACGAACGATGCAGAAGTTCTTCTTTTTGGGACTACTTTCATAAAAAATTTTTAGAATTGAGTCCCGAATCAATCACCTCAAAAATGTTGTACTGTGTTATTAAAATAATAAGACTTTCTTCTTGAAAAAAAAAACCATAGAGATATCTTATAAGTTTTGGTCTATTTTATTAGGTAGACACTGTTTTTCCTGTGTGTAGCAAGAGCCGAAAAATTCACTGTTTAGTGTAGATTATGGGCCGGTGGCATCATTGGCCTGTACTTTTTCAAAGACGACGAAGCAGGAAGGCAGACGGTAGGACATGCCACACAACACGCCAAACAATGGATCAATTGAGAGACGAGTTCGATGAACAGTTTATGTCACGTTTGGGCCGGTCATTTGGCCACCTAGATGGTGCGATTTAATGCCTTTAGACTAGATATAGGCTCATGTCTATAGGGACAAGGCCAGTGTATGAAATAATTGAGGAGTAGCCACGATCAAAATTTACATGAAATCAACTTTTAACATCCAATTATATACATAGATCGTTCTATCGACTCAAATAAAGATTTCATATATTTTTCTAAATGTTATGTGTTTTCTTATTAAATCAAATCTTAAAAACAACTCTTTAATAGTTCCATTTGTTTATGTTTTATTTAAAGTTTTTATTTTATTGAATTTCACTATCAAAATTTGTTTAAATAAAACTTGCAAACACTTAATCATAGAACTGTCATTTTGTATTCTCACCTCTTTTGCTTCGTCGTGCACTTTTTAAATATTTAATAGATACATTCTTAATTTTAAAAAAAATTTTAAGTCATGCAACAAAATTTTCTGCTTAAATTATTTTTAAATTAATATTTTTCGAAATATTTGTAGGCTCATCTCAATATTACTTTTTCCTCATGTATTACATTTCATTATGTGACACATCCTTGCAATCGTTTAAAGAATAAAAATGTTGCATTGTTTATATCACTATTATCCTGTTAAAATGTCTGTCTCTCCTTAAGGCTACATAGTAAAATAATATTTGTTATACGCTCTCTGCTTACACCAGCATAAATCTATGTACTTCATAACATCGCAAAATGTGTACTTGTAAACATACTCTTGCATACTCGTACATAAGTGAATAGTGGTGATACTTTCATATTTTAAATCCTTTTTTACTATGGTAGTTTGACGTTAAGTTCTACCAATTCTTCTTGTCTTTTTTATTTCGCTTACATTTTGTTTTGTGTCTTACTTGGTCGTTTTAGTACAATGATAGTTGTAAACGAAAGTGTTACACCATCACTCTTATCTATAACACAGTAACTGTGACGTTGTAACTCTTTATAGCCACTTTTTCGTAATTGTTTTCACTGTAATATTTCACAATTGTTTTTTATAGTTTGGATTACTATAGTTTCGTTGGCTTTGTGTGTATGTATGTGTGTACCACATACATATGTGTGTAGTATGTATTTTATGGTTGCAGTGACATATAAAAAAGTATTATGACATTGATTGTAATGTATGTTCCAACAGGGTTTTGAACAAGACAAATTAAAGTTTTATTTAAAAGTTAGTTTAGAATTGATTAATATTTTTAATATAACAAAAATAATTAAAATTATTGAGTACTACTGAGTACCCAATTGATAAGTTGCTAGCAACTTTACCACTTCTAATTACTCGATACTACTCAATACTTATCGTTTGGGTACTCCATGGTACTCAATACTTTTGTTTTTTGCTGTTAATCAGAGTTTTAATTAATTAGTAGTTAAATTTTCTATTCTATTTGTTTCTAAAAATATAACGCTGAAAGTATCGAGTAACTGCTTTTCAAAACCCAAAAACGGATTAAATACTTGATACTCGGTATACATTCTTCAATACTTTGCTAGCACTACTGTAAATCCTTGTTTTTTTATACGAAGATTGTAAAATAATAAAAATTCTATAGTCTTTAAAATTTACTGTGGATTTTTTTTTTTTTTTTTTTTTTTTTTTTTGTTTCAGACTTAAGATAAAACTACGCATTGTAAGTTCATATATGTACATTAAAGATACAAAAAATAATATAAAAAATACATAAAAATATTGACGAGCGCATTTAATGTCCACTGCATGTACACCCTTATGCTTAACGAGGTAATTGAAGGAACATAACAAATACAATTCATAAGTAAAAAAAACCTTTTCGAAAATTAAAATTTAATATCCCTGTAACAGTAAGAATCCTAAAGATATTTATATAAAATTTAAGTGGTTAACTTAGGGCTTTTGCGAAATCATATGATGTTTTCAATGAATGAAAATTATGTATGTATGTATGTATGTATGTATGTATGTAAGGGGTGATCCATTTCGAGGTTCCCTACTTTTTTAAAGAAAAAAAACACAGAAATTTCAAATTTGGTGGATAAATGTTTATTATCGTTTGAAAGAACATTCTTTGGAATGGTAATAAATACTCAGCTCATTGAAAATGTTGGGATTAAACTGGTTACAAATAATGGCTTCGTTAATATATTTTCTAGCTACTTTCCCGGTGGAACTGCTGGCAGAGATAATTCAAGAAAATCAAGTTTGCTTCAGACATAAACAAGCTTACAAACAACAGCAAAATGTATATATTAGGTGGTGATCTTAACTGTAGGCATCAAGAATGGGGTTGCAACAGATCAAATTTCTGGGGCAACATATTATTTGAAAACTAACAACACGAAATATTTTTATAAAATATCCAGCTGACCCAACACACATACCATCGTCATCAAGAAGTCAACCTTCCACTCTTGATTATTTTTTAACAAACACACCGCAAATATTATCGGCAGCAGTAGTATTAAATAATTTAAGCTCGGACCATCTTCCCGTTAAAACTTCTCTGAACTTCAGATTCAATAACCAGGAAAACTACAAGCTGGTCTATTCAAAAACTAACTGGAAAAGATACACAAAAAACATAAATGACTCTCTTAGAAATCTAAATTTTAATGTGACATCAGAAACAAATGATATTGACGAAATGATAACAACATTAAACAATGCTATTAAAAACGCCATAGATGCTAGTGTACCAAAAAAAGAAATAACATTTTACCATAAATCGTTTCCAATACAAATTCAAAATTTGATAACGTCCAGAAATTATTTCAGAAGAAATTGGATTCGTTATAGAAACCTAGCTGATAAAACTCAAATGAAACATCTTAATCAACTTATACAATATGAAATTATTAAATTTAGGAATTCGTCTTGGAATAATCATCTGGCAACGCTAGAAAAAGGTTCTTCTCCCTTTTGGAACATCACAAAAGTTATAAAGAAGAAATCAAAACAAATACCAACGTTAATAAGCAACAGTACTCAATATGCTTCATGTATAGAAAAATGCAACATACTAGCTGAAACATTCAAAATGAATAATTCATACTCAGTAAATCTAAGCGATTCTGAAACAATACATGATGTTAACAACTGTATTCAGCATCTAGAAACTGACACCTATAATGATTACCCTGATCTTGAAATAGCAGAGCCTGACTTAAAAAATATTATTAAAAAACTAAAAAATAAAAAAGCTCCAGGTATTGATAAAATTAATAATCTGTGCATTAAAAATCTCCCTAATAATGGTATAAAATTACTTTCGTCAATACTTAACTCGTGTTTAAAAAAGGCTTATTTTCCAAACTGTTGGAAAGAAGGTATGGTTATACCTATCGCCAAACCTAATAAGCCTAGCAACTCTCCACAGTCTTATCGTCCAATTAGCCTTCTACCATCCGTTAGTAAGTTGCTAGAAAAAGTTATTAAAAATAAATTATGCTCTTTTATTGATGATAATAATATATTGCCAAACCAACAGTTCGGATTTAGAAATGGCCTCAACACATCTCATGCTTTACTAAGAATCAAAAACATAGTCAAATTAAATTTTATTAACGGAAAATCAACGGGTATGGTGTTATTAGATGTAAAAGCAGCATTTGATTCTGTTTGGCATGATGCCCTTGTTTTTAAAATGACAAATTTCAATTTCCCCACCCCTCTCATAAAAATAATAAAAAGTTTTCTAAAAAATCGTGAGTACAGACTTCATATTGGCAAATATTTCTCTAATAAAGTGGGTGTTACAGCTGGTTGCCCACAGGGCTCCTGCTTATCACCCATTCTCTACAACATATACACATCAGATTTTCCAGTTTTTCAACACTGTACAACGTCTATATTTGCTGACGATACAGGCTTATTATGTTCGGGAGTCTTAGCTGAAGATATAATTATTAATCTTCAATCATCATTAACTTTTGTTCGAAATTATTTTACGAAATGGAAAATCGTCATAAATAGCTGTAAAACTCAAGCTATATATTTTACAAGAAAAAGAAAAGACTGTTATATTCCTCAACATTCTTTACGTTTTGAAACAAGCAATATTTCTTTGGAGTTAAATATTTAGGTGTTATCTTAGATTCAAAACTTAACTTTAAAGAACATGTTGTTTATGTCATCGATAAAATAAATATAGCCAAGAGAATACTTTTTCCTTTTATCAATAAAAAATCCAAACTTAGTCGAGAAAACAAAATTATTATGCTCAAGGTCATATTTCATTCAATAATGTTTTACGGGGCTCTAGTTTGGGCAACCATAGCAAAATGTCATATAAAAAACTTTCAAATCGCTCAAAATAAGCTACTAAAAATGATGTATGACCTTCCATGGCATTTCTCTACTAGAAGATTGCATAATATAAACAGCATCGAAATGGTGGACGTGAAGATACAACGGCTTAAACTTAATTTCGACCAAAGATGTCAAATATCACAATATCAGCATATCAGTAATATCATGATAGCACCTTTACACTAGTTTATTTTATCTTTACAAATTTTTTTTTCTCTTAAAGAGTTTTTTATACAATTTTTCTCTAGATCTTAAATGTTAATCATTTCTAATTAATTTAATCAAAAAATTATTATATTTGAGTAGAAAAGATGATGCATATCTAAACTCTCTATATTATTTAAAACACATTTATAAATTCCTGTACATATTATCATAAATAAAACAAATTGAATTGAAACATTCTTTGGAATTTATTTTTTGAAGATTATGTCTATCAAATGTTGGCTGTTGCTACGTTACAGATGGTCCATCCGTTGAGTCCAACGAATGACACGCGTGATGTTTTCCTCCAAGGCCTGAATCGAAGCGGGTTTATCCGCATCCACTTTAGACTTTACATATCCCCACAGGAAAAAGTCTAATGGTGTGATATCACACGATCTTGGTGGCCAATCGACCGGCACAAAAAGTGAAATTATGTTCTCTCAATAAATCCATTGATTGATGCGATGTGCGGGAAGTGGCGTCGTCTCGCTAAAACCAAATGTCGCCGATATCACGAGCTTCTATTTCAGGCATCAAATAGTCGGTTATCATGGCACGATAACGGTCGCCATTGACGGTTACGTTTGCACCGGCATTATTTAAAAAAAATATGGACCGATGATTCCACAGGCCCACAAACCACACCAAACCGTTGTTTTTTTTTTTTTTGTTTTTTTTGTTTGATGAAGTGGCAGCTCTTGAATCTCTTCAGGTTGCTCTTCGTCCCAAATGCGGTAATTTTGTTTGTTTACATACTCATTGAGCCAGAAATAAGCCTCATCGCTACACAAAATTTGCCTCGAAAACGTCGGATCTTCTTGGAACTTTTCAAGAGCCCATAAAGCGAAGCGATTCAGGCGTAAGGCTTTCCATTATGAAATGCCAAACAATACTAAACAAAAATAACATGACATTATGACACGACTCACACGTGATCTGTCACCCTTTATATACTGAAAAAATAATTTATATTTTACAAAATAATGAAATTAAAAAGCAAAGGTATATCTTATATTTAATGTTTTAACAAATAAAGGGTCTCATGCATAAAACGTGAGCTTGAGCTCGGACTCGATTTTTTGAGTAAAAGGTGCTTGTCGTATGCATAATAAAATTTGAAGTATTTGCTTTTACTCACAGCTCACGTTTGATCTTGTCGTGCTCAGTTTGAACTAAGTGAGATGAGCTTGAGCTCATTTTCATATGCATAAAAACAAGCTTTTGCTTTCTTTTGTGAGCTCTTGCTTAAATTTTGTTGAGACTGCCTTATAATTGACTCGCGTACACTAAAAAGGAATCATGGCTGAATATTTTGTGCCACAAAGAAATACAAAATGTTATCAACAGCGTAAAACAAATTTAGCAAGTGAGGATAAAAAATTATACAGGTTTGTATTCTTAATTATTAATTTTTTTATATAATTAATAATAAAATGATAAATACATAGGTTTGATGATAGTTGTTGCTGGTTGACTAATTATTTTTTTGAGGGTACAGAAAAAGCAAGATTGATAAAATTCGACTGTTTTTAAGATTTTGTGCAGATCCTGAATTCCAAAATGGTATAGCAGATATTGGAGTCCATCAATCAACTGTGTGGCGAACTATTGCGGAAGTTGTGAAACTTTTGTATATCTGGCAAAGCAAGCGAGTGCTTTCTATTTGCAATTGGAGTGATTGATTGTACTCATATAAAAATTAAAAAAACCAACAAATCAAAGCGATGAGTATATTTGTTGAAAAGGCTTCCACTCTATAAATGTGCAGGCAACTTGTGATCGAAAAGAACTTTTTACAAGGGTTGACATATCCTAGCCTGGTTCAGTTCATTACTCACGCATCTTACGAAATAGCGAGGTCTGTAGAATAATGCAAAATGCAACGAACGATGCATTACTTCTCGGGGATGAGGGCTATGGAATATGCCCATGGCTAATGACACCATTCCGAAACCCAACAACTGACATAGAAAAAACATTCAACAAAGTGTTTACAAGAGAACGTGTCATTATAGAACGGTGTTTTGGGCAATTGAAACAAACATTTTCGATACTTCAATACAAAATTCGGGTATCGACAGAGTTATCACCCCACGTAATAGCCAGTTGTTTCATTTTGAATAACATAGCTAAATTTTTAAAAGACGATTATATCCTTATCAATGACGATTACAACAATACTGATATATGGCAATTAGGAAACGATATCGAACAACAACCAGCAAGAAATTCTGATTCTACTTCACTTGACGGCATGTTTGCACTTCAATCTTATTGATTCTATTAGGCAGTTTCGGCTCTGCGTACAGAACTTAAAAATCAGACTTAAGCACTTTTTCCTTATTGCTACAGATTTTATTGCTTCTTTAAGAAAAATACATTTTCAAAAATCACGTTTTTAAATAGTACCTTTCTTGTATTTTGTATAGGGATACCGTAGCAGACTACTAACTTCAAGGCTCCTTTTTCGACCCCCTTCGTTCCTCAATGATTTTTGGTATATGACTTGAAATTTACGAATACCTTACTTTTATTGAGTCTCGAGCTGTCACTAGGCTTTTACTCTCTACTGTGGAGATTTTACATTGGCGACTGGTGTATGTCTATATTCTTTCTCATCACAAATTCGATGGTAATTGCTAACATTTTCTTAAGGCTAAGATCTCCACAGCATTTCCTTTTACTATTATTCTAACCGTGGTCCAAAGACTTTTTTGTGTTAGCCTTTTTCCAGGCACAGTCTGCAGGTATCGACTTACCTTGATTTTTAAATTGGCCAGATAATACCTAAGAGTCCTCTTACTATCTGGCCAATTTAAAAAAAAAAATTAACTTATTGTTATTTTTAAGCTAACAAATGAACTGTTTTTTTTTTTAAAGTGGTATAAGTCCATTTCTTCATATATTGATATATTTAAGAGTTTGTGTTTGAATCAATTTAAAAATATTGGCCAACTTTAAAAAATAAACGTTTTTTTCGCTCTACATGGAGTTATACCACTTTCAAAACTAACATATTACAAGAAATAAAAACAGGAGCAAATTTAAGTCCATATTTTTAAAATAAATGTATTTTTATGTAAAATATGTAAAAAATTAATAGTTAAAACGAAGACCTTTATATACACCAATATCCAAGTTTCTTAGGAATTTATTTCAGTTATTCAGTTATTACAAATGTAAATATAAAAATAACTTCGTTAAGATATTTAAATAAAAAAAATATTTTAATTATATGAATTTTATTTAAACTATTTTTGAATTAATAAATTAATTATTTTAGGCTTAAGTTCTTAATTATAAAGAGATAAAGAAAAATTAGATACCAGCAAAGCAGAATAAATGTAGATTTAAAAAAAAAAATTCTCATATTCTATTTCTTTGATAAGTTTGTTTAAATAGAAAATTAATAACAATTGAAACTACCCGGTAGTACGAAGAGTACTGATGACGGACATAGCTGTCTAGAAAATGCATTCTGCTTTGCTGGTATCTAATTTTTCTTTATCTCTTTATAATTAAGAACTTAAGCCTAAAATAATTAATTTATTAATTAAAAATATTTTAAACTTAGTTTTCTTTCACAGTTAGTATATTAAAGTATTTATGGTGAATAGGTGGTATATAAGGTAACAAACTTATCATATCATAAAATTTCTCTCTTGTTTTGCTCCTTGAAGTTTTATAAAGTGGCAATAGATTAATTTTGCTGAGGATTTTGTATCTTCCCTTTCTTCAAAATAAAAAAAGGAAATAAAAAAATTTTCTAAGCGCCTCTGTTCAAAGTTTCGACTCGGCTTGTTCCTTTGCTTGATTTTTCATTTTATTTAAAGTGTGATAGTGTTCATACAAAATACTTTGTAACGTTAGATTTGTTAACAATCACAGCAATTCTCGTTTCATTTCGTTCTTACAAAATCCAATGCAAATCTTAATACTATGTATTATAGCGTGAAGTGGGCTTTAGTAATATCTGCAGCAGCGTGCACTGTAGTAGCAATACCCAATAATAATTGTAATAAGAACCCTACAAGAAATTGATGATCAAAACTAACACATACACAAAAATAAAAAAAAAATAAAATTATGTATGTTGTTTCACTTTCGCATATATGCGAGAGGAATGTTAATAAACTCGAGGGAGATAAAAAATTCACACTTACACGGTAGTGTTTATATCATTTTTGTCATTTTTCCCTTAAGAATGTGATGGGAGTTTATCATACACAATGATGGTAAAATCCAGTGACTATCAAATGAGCGGTCAAATGTTGTTTTAATTACAATTATAAGGAATGGACTTATTCCTCTTTCAAAAGAAATATTTATGCGATAACATTGTAGAACAAAACTGTTTCAGTTTACTTTATGTCAAAATAGAACTCTATTAAAATTTTGTTTATAACAATGGATAGAAGGTGGCTATAGCTCATTTAAATCACCGTTAACGTTAACATAGTTTTTGGAGAAAGTGGACTTATACCACATTAAAAAAAAAACAGTTGAAATACTAACAATGTTCACGCAAACGGAAGACCAGACCTTAGTTTACTAAAAATAGACAAATCAATACGATTTCTATTATTAAGAACACAGAATGTAGAAATGACTTTTTATAAGGCACCGGAGAAACTTTGCTAAGGAAGGAGCAATTTGCTTCCATCAGAACTGAATATTATATTTGGATATAAATACTTTTATATATAAACTAATTATTTAACAATAAATATAAACTAACTACAAACTGTCACAAATTATTAAGTTCGTTATTGAACGACGACGAGGATTCATGAGGTTTATAAAAAATACATTTTAGCAAATAAATAAATAAATAATAAATAGTTGTACAATAATTTTTTTAATAAAAATACAGTTGGTATAAATAGGTCAAAGACCTTAAGCAATGAATGGAGTTTTACTTTTCTTCTTCAAAATTATTAAATCTGCATTCACGAAATCTTTGAGAACGTATTGTGAAATATTTGGACAAATACCAGAAGGAACCCTGCGGGAAATTGGCATTAATTGCTCTAATCGTACTCATCCCATAACTTGGCAAATTAGAAGTGGTCCTAGAAGTTATGAATCGTAACTAGTGAATAGAGGACACATCACGTTAAGCCGTATTGACACTCACTTGTTTTCGTATTTTTAAGATTTTGAAGAATAATACAAATATATTTTAAAAGAAAATCTCCCCAAGAGCAAAGAGTTCAGCTATATTTAAAAAATCTCCCAACGTCAAAATTTCTATACTATTTCGATAAAAAGTGCAAAAAGTCAAAATAATCTAACAAATTGTTGCTTAAAAATGACATTTCAAGCTTCAAATGTTACAATGATGCTAATTCAGTATTGTTTTATTGTCGAATATAGCGATTATAAATTGTATTTTTTCATTTTGGCTTTTTTTGCAAATTGAAATGATACACCATTGAAAGAAAACAAAACTAAAAACATTTTTGTTTTAATGTTATATATTTCTCTTCTTCTAATATTAGCTATTTCACTCTTTCAATCTTAGATTAAGAAAAGACGAAAAAAGTGAGTGTCATTATCGCTTAACTGATTTACAAGTGTTCAAAAGTAGACAATTTACCTAGAGCGCTAACAGTGTTATAGTAACTGACACTGAACAATTACGATGGAGTTTGGTATAACACCTGGCACAGGATATCCAAAAAGATTCAATTGACCTCCTCGTAAGCCATCGCCATGTTAAAATGACAGGGTCCTTTCATATTAAGTGTTAGAACTCGATCTGGTCCCTAATAGGTAGGCACTAATCACGTGACAAGTCATGTGTTAGTTCCCTATCCTCTAAGGATTTAATGTCATACATAATTTTTACTTGACAACGATAGATGACAAATTCTCGAACGGCTCTATTCGGCCCACTATTGAATGACCTAAGTGAAGTTGAAAAATTACACCCCAATCAAGGCCTTTATATTAATTACAATATGAAGGATGCAAAGAAAATGGCAGACTTGAAGATGTGCAGAAAGCAGTAAAGAAAAAATACTGGTCATCCCAGAAGGGAAATAGTGGGTTTTTGTTCACAAACATCAACTAGGAATATTTATCTTCGAAACCATATCATCGAAATTAATTATTGTTATGACAAATGTCATCAACATGGTGACAACTGGCTTCTATGTAATAACAAAAGTTGTCTTATAATTTTGTCATATTTTTAAATTCCGGCTGCAATCTTCAACTCGAAGCCATATTTTCTATATTTTTAAAAGGTATAATATGTGCACTAGAAAAAAATAAACCAAACTGTTTTATTAAATATCATTGTCGTGAAATTAATCTCTCCCAATTTTAAGATTAGACTTATTCGAAGTTTTAGAGTTGTAACCCTAATTTGTTTTTCGATCTTATCAATTTCAGAATAGTTTCCTTGTAATTTTTTTGTAAAGAGAAGTAATACTGTCATTTAATGCCTATATTAATTGCGTTACTTTCTTTGGAAAGGGATAGGAGTAGATAAGACAGATGATTAGTGTGATAATAAAGCTTCGCGTATAGCAACACTGCAATTGCACGTTGTAATTATTTTTAGGCGAATTAGTTTGAAGTTAGCATAGCCAATTTATAATTATTTTACCTTTCCGGCGATTTAGTGCTATGTGGTAATACCGGCGAAGGAGGGCGCTGTAATTAGTGTTGTCAGATTAGGGGATTTATCCCCAAATCGGAGATTTTTATTTGTAAATGGGGATTAAAAATTTGGTTTGGGAAATTTCAATAGGATAATTAAAGGATAATTTCAATATTTTGACGATTTTTTTTTGGACTAATGTAATTTTTTTATTATTTTAATTGTTCATTATTTAAAATTTAAAGCAGTCATACTTGAATTAAGATGAAAAAGTCGTAACGAAAATTTTTAAGCAACAAAAGGTAATTCATTGAATTTACAATGGAACTTGCCTACGATTTTAAGAACTGAAATCTGCAGCTGCTCATATACAGCTTAATGTATTTATGCGTTAATTTAAATTTGAGAAATTTAATTGAAAAATTTTTTTGGGGAATTTTGGGGATGAACATTTTAAATTT